>JAUZNJ010041309.1:0-10074 GCA_034780135.1 Jordanella pulchra | reverse complement strand
GTCTTTGTGAAGTGCCATGAGATGACATGTGTTGTGATTTGGCGCTATATAAATAAACTGAATTGAATTGAATTGAAGTTACGGCCTATACAGTTTCTATGTTGATGATTATTTGTTATTAATTTATTCTTTACCTCATTTTTAACCTTCAAGCCTCCAGGAAGCAGATGCTGAATGAGACATCTCCTGAAGGACTTCCAGCCCATTATAGATCTTGAAGAGTGAAGGGTTCAGGTCCTTTAGCCCTCATGTTTGTCAACCAGAAAGGTTTGTGTGGAAAATAATCTAAAGTAGAATCTGATTTATTTAATCTTTAATTTAGCTGTACGGATTGGCTTTGGTTTTACCTGGTGTAATTTTCAGACCATCAAACAAATTGTGGCCAAAAAGTAAGAAGAACGGGGATGAGGAGAAATGGAGGAAGCTTTGGAAGTGAGTATAACAGCTTACATGTGGACGTCTATGAACGTGGAGGCTTACATGGCTCTTACCACTCTCTACGTTGAGAAGTTAAAGTTGGATACATATGTGCTGGGAATGCAATACTTTCCACAAAGTCCCACTGATAATTTGGCCCAAGTCAAAAGGAGTATGATGGAGGACTGGGTCATAACCAATAGAGCAAATGTCTTGTGACCGATGCAGCACCAAACACAGTTGCATCCATTAGATCACTCCAAATTCGGCTTTTAACTTTACATTGCACATGGTGTCAATTTATTATTTAGAAATAAAATGTGATCAGATCCCCTTTTGCATCCAACAGACAAAGACAATAAAAGTGTTACATGCTTCAGATCAAGAACTACAGCCAAGGAGAAACTTGCTCAAATGGAGAAACAGATGAGATGACAACACTGGAACTCATTAAAGGAACCAGTGAGGGGATCTCTGGCTTCTCTAAAATTGGATTAATCTCCACTTACAGCTGAATACACAACTACATAAGAAACTCTACTTATGCTATTTATATTTTCTCCGTTTCATTGAGCTACAGTGGAGTTCTCTGAAGAAAGGCAAGTATCAGGGTCAAAGTTCGTCCTGATGATGAATCCCTGATATATGGGATTTCCTTTTTTTGTTTTATTTTGTCTGTGATAGTTAAAGTTAAGCTAGGATTACGATTACAGACCTTTCACCTTTCTTAGTAGCAGAAATCAATGGCTAAATGGCTGTGAGGGGCTATATCACATTAAAGGTTTTCAGGTCTTATTGGCAGAGAAACCTCCCAAAGCATCACAGTTCTACCATCATTTTTTTCTTTTTACATATTTGTCATTTAGTTGACATCAGATAACAGCTCAGTCCTACTCCCATCTGGTCAGAGCTGACGGTTCTTGTTAGTCTGAGTAGAGTTTAGCACACCTCCACTGTTAAAGGATGGAGTGAAAAGGCTTTAGCATGTCTTTTGAACAACCGGTTGCCATTTCATAAGTTTCCAATGGTTTTCATAGAGACCTGGTGAGCTCAATATGTCAATGCTGTGTCTCTGAGTTTTGGAGGTTTTCTTTATACCCACCTCCCTAAGAGTGTTTGGGGAAATTGATAAACCTGAGTCCGCATTAGCCACATTTTTTAATTGAAAGGCATGTTCTCTTCTTCTTCCCATTTGGAAGAATGTCTTTTGAAAAGTTGCCCTGTTTTTCACATCTTGTTTATTACTCAAAAAAAAAGGAAAATTAGGGGAAAAATATTGTCCTCATTTTTTTAAGTACAATAAAAGGAGTTTACCTCCTTCTTGAGCAGCTGTAGCTCTTCACTCAGCCTTCTGCGGTCAGCCTCAGCCGTCTCCTTGTCCCGCTGACACCCGAGGGCCCGAGCCTCAGCTGCGGCCCTGCTCTTCTCAGCCTCACCCCTGGATTCTTTAGCCTCCTCTGCAGCTTGGGAGCAAAATGTTGCCCTCTGTTGAATCTGAAGCAACTTCTGCTTCAGCTTAAGAGGAACAAAAGCGAGGAATTGGGTGTGTGCTGATTTAAAGAGGAAATGGGAGAAGCCAGATTTTGTTCCTGAATGTAATTTGACTCTCTGCTTTAGGAGTTAGGATAAGGGTCTTCTTTAAATATGTAACATAAAATTCCTTGGAACACGTCTTTTAGCTGGTGGTGATTCCATTGACTGATTCTACGACTAAACATCGGATCACAGAATACATGCAGAACTCAGAGTGTCTGAAAGGGATTTATTGAACAAAAATACGTATTCTTTCTCTTTGAATGACTAAAGGTACTAATAAGCTCTTATAAAACAGACTAATTTTCTTAACACACCTCTTTGACTTGCATCTGCAGCTCCTGGTTCATGTTCCTGAGGTTCCTCATGGTCAGTTCATTCTCTGTGCGCATCATGATCCGCTCCATGTGGATTTCATTCAATAAGAACTTGTTTTCCCTCTTGAGGTCCTCACATTCCTGAGAGTAGTGTGCATTATCAGTGACATGCAATGAGGAAGAAAAGCTGCATGGTTTGTTTTGAAAGCATAAAAGTAGCTGAATAAAAATGATTAATTGTGTTATTATAGTTTATTAATATGTGTCAGCTCTTTGGAAGCCTATTTATTTGATATTACCATTCCAACTTGTTTAAGAACTGCTCTTACTGTAAGCTATCCCCATTACTCTTTATCAAGTGCAATGATTTATGTTGCTATTTTTAAGCCAAATTAAACTTGTAATTAATCTGAAGTGCATTCCTGACTTTGGCAAGTTAACTAACTGAAAATATTTTAAAAAATCAGCACCCATTTCTTGAGTGTTTAGATGGCTTAACAAGGCATCAGACAGCCTGAAGGCTCTCCGAACAGGAAGTCAGTATGATGGGGATTGGGGTTAGAGGGCAGGAAGTCTATCTGCCTGGAAAGGCCACAAGATCACTCTGACCAAGACACTTAACCCCAGAATTCTGTATAGCTATAGCACTAAGGGAAAATGTCATCTTCTGATACACAAATCCCTTTAAAAAGAAATCCATCTCACAAAACCTATAATAAGTCATAATATGACTATGAAATTTAAAGGAGAACTTTTGGGCAGAAATCACTTGACATTATTATTGTTATCAGACTCCTCTTCTGTGGAACCAACTACACTGAGCAAAAATATAAACTCTCCAGGTCAAACAAAAGAGTTTTATGAACATTTGGGTTACGCAATATAACGAGAAACTCTAAATGTATTTTTAGCATTTACTGATCTTTACTCGCCGGAGGTTTCGTCCTGTTAAAAGGTAGTTTTCCTCTCCACTGTTGCTACATGCATGCTTGGTGTGAGGAATTGCTGACGATTCAATGATTCTATGCGATCAACTGGTTTTCCTTAAAAAGAAGACTTTAAACCAATCTTACTGTATGATCTGATTGATTTGTCTCTGTAAAGTGCATTAAGAGGACATGTGTTGTGAATAAGTGCTATAAAATAAAACTGAATTGAATCTTAGTAGCTTAATCTGGTCTGCTTCCGTTTGACTGTGAGATCATCCTGGATCGAAACATCAGCTGGACTGCTTCCATTAGCCACTTTAAATGCAGATAATAGAGGTGGGCCTGTTTTCGGTGTGTAGTCTCATTTCTCTCCTAGACATATCTATGGGATCAGCTTTTACTGTAACTACCTCTATGTAATTCTTAAAAATCCCTTTTGACATTAAAATTAAAGCAGAAGTCCTCTGCTTAACAGAACCACTTATGAAGATCAAAGAACATGGCAGGAAGATAAGGGAGAAAATGAGGAGGAGTTCAATGGACCTTCAAAAGTAGCCCAACATTTTAAAGAGCACTGATCAATCCATTATCTGAAAATGGAAAGGGATAGTCATGGTTAACCCATCAACAGATAGCCAGCCATTTAAAGTGACAGACCAGGGAAGAAAAGCATCACAGAAGTAGCCAAAGGTCTTATTGTAACTCTGGAGGAGCATCAGAGATCCACAACTTAGTTGGATGAAGCCAACTGTTCATTTTGTATTCAATAATCAATTCTATTCAATGATACTTTACTAATCTCCGAAGGGAAATTCAGTTTCAGTACAGCCCATCCAAGCAGACAAAACACACAGAAAGACAGTACACAGACATTACACATGGGCGGAGACGTGTCCGAGGCCTTTGCTGCCATAAAAAAGGTGCTGCCCTTGCAGTTAGAAAAACAAGAGAAAAAAGAATCACAATGGGTAAGGGGAAGAAAAAAAACTGTTCCATACTTTATACTTAGCAGGATTCAGTTTAAGATTGCAAAGGAGGAAGAAAAAGGTCAGAGAGTGGGGAAGAGGTAACCTTTCCTTCAGAGGTATAACTAGCTACAAAGCTACAGTAGGAAAGCTTGGGTTGTAGTTGTACTTGTTGCTTTCAGCTTATCCAAGACCGAGTTGCAGGGCAACAGTCTCAGAGACTCCCAGATTTCCTTCTCTCCATTGACCTTCACTAGCTCCTCTTGGAGAAGCTTGAGGCTCTCCAGGGCCAGCCAAAAGACATAGCCCCCCCAGGATGTCTTGAGCCGTCCCCTAGGCCTCCTCCTGGTAGGACATAGCAAGAAAACCTCCAAGGCAGGCTTCCAGGGGGCATCTTCATGGAACCCAGCTGGGTCCATCCAAAATTAGCAATGTAGGACAATCCCCCACTGGGCCCACAATCTATAGGGGGGACTACTAGGGACTGGTGTAAAAAGGGTTGGGCAGCAGCTGGAGGCAGAGGCGACCTGATCTGCTGACACTAAAACTTAAATTGTGTGGTTCTAAAAGTTTTTATAAAAACTACTCTCCTAGAAAATGTTGAGGTTTTCAAGTCACACCCTGCTGACAATCTTTTTTTAAAATAGAAGTACAACTTGAAAAAGAGGGGAAATGTTTTTCTTCTTGACTTCTGCTTTTCCAGGAAGCCAATATTTAAAAGGTGCAAGGAAGGTAACAAGAAACAGAACAGTTCTGTTGAGGTTAGAGTGTTCCGACTTATGTTTCTTAACATCCCCAACCTCCATATACAGTATTGTTTCCTTCCAATAAAACATTCTAATAGCTGCAATGAATAAAAACGAGAATTTGCTCGTTTTAGAAACTTTCCCTTCAGCAAACCTTCCACATACTCTGTATTATATAATCTCCTTCATTAAACACACAACGTGGTAGCTAAATGATACTTCTTAGCCTCCTCAGTGGGAAAAATATTTAAACAAACCTAATTTGTAATTAGCTCTGTTAGTTAGTATCCCAGAACCAAGTAACAGCAGGATGAACTACTCTCTGTCTGATCCAAACCCACTGCTATTAACTTTAAAACAAATATGACCAAACAGCTCTGATTTATGTGTACAAATTCCTTAGTTAAAGCGTTGAGATAAATTTCTTTTAAAATTTATGGACAGACTAGAAATTTTATGGATTTTCTCCATTCAATCTTCCAAGCTTAAGCTTTTTCTCAAGAAAAACTGGCAAAACAATTTGTTTGTTGGTGTACAACGCTGTAGAGAGTTGAAGTAGGTCCTACAGAGAACTGACTCAGGAGAGCTAGATTTCCTTTATATTGCCCTTTTCCTCCTACTGACCAAATATATCCGACCTTAAATGACACTGAAATCTGAGACAGTAAAATGGCAAAATGTGAAAAAGCTATAAATGCCTAAATCCCTGCTTGACAAGAAAAATTACTAATTTTTTTACATTATTCATTTTGCCTTTGCACTGCCAACAAAAACGGAGTAGTTGCCCTGTTTGTACATTTTTCAATAACCTATCAAACAAAAGTAATTCACTGAAACCTTTATTAATGCCAAGCTGTAAAAGAGGGATGATTCAGATGGAACTGGAGAAACCTAGTGAATCTTTTTTAGTATTTACATGGTGTTCCCTGTTGGACCATGTCCTGTTAGAGAGGAGCACTGATGCCAGAGAAAATCTACTCCTTGCTTGTTTTGCAATGAGCAAGGAATAATCCAAAATATATATATTTTCTATTTTTTTAAACAGCCAAAATTATATCTATAAAATATAGACCACATGAAAAGTCTGTTTTACAGTGTCAGCATTAGTCACGAGGTGTTAAAGATACGTTCCTACCTTCCTCTTCCGAACCAATTCCCCCTGTAGGTGATTTATCTGGAGAAAGGAGCCGCTGGAGCTGACGGCACTGACTGGCCTGACAGCCCGAATGGGCCTCCTGGGAGCCCTGGAGAGAACTTTGACCTCCTCGGTCATCCCACACCCAAAGTGCCCACCCCTGTTAACGCTGCTGCCCATAGAGAAAGATTTGTGGAAGCTGTCCTCTGTTGGGGACTTGCCAGCTGTTCGCAGGTCTGTATGGGACTTAGCTCTAATAGACATTTCCGTACCAGATGGCTGTAGTTCCACCAAAGTGTCTCTTGCCGATTATGTTGCAGTGATGCTTGAAGAGAAGAAGGCTTCTTGTTTGCCGTTAAATGAAGATCTCAGTTTCATGTCTAGGTCACGAGGTGTATCCCATCACCAACTAACTGTCATCCAGTATTCATTAGGTAATGTGATCAGACCTTACCTGTATGAGAGGGAGGTAAACATTCCTCTGTAGAAGAAAAACAGCTTGCACCAGGTCGACAGGTCATATTGGAAGGTGGGGGGAATAACTTTTGTATACTTATATGACGACAAGATCACTAGAGTGTAAAAGCAGATGGGTAAAAAAATAAAAAAGTATGTAATTAGTTTTGTTTTAGTGTTGTGGCAAGCAAAGACCAATTTTTTTATATGGAAATTTAAAAGAAAAATGCAATCCAGAAATTGTGGATGAAAATCGATTCTTAATCAAAAAATGAATTTGAGAGTAACTTCTCAGATTTAAGCTATCTTTTCAAAATATATTTTTTACAGTTTTCTTTTTTACAAATGTTATTTTTGTAAAAGTTTTTTGTCAGATATTTTATTTTTCGTTTTTTTTTTTTTATTTTATTTCTTAATTTAAAGATTTAAAGATCAGGTTTTTTTTTATCTCTGGCAGGCTTTCCTTTGGAGGGATACGCAAAAACACGGTAAAGTTATTCTCGAAACATTTTTTGATTAAGAACAATTTTAAAGTTATATTTCTGAATTGTTTTTATTTTCATTTACAAAACATCTTTGCTTGCAACAACATTGGAACAAAATCCCCTCCATAAAAAGTCACTAGTTTAAAATGACTTGAGAGAAAATGTACATTTTTCATACTTTCTGTCACTGTAGTATCGCACTGGCACTGTTTATTTGCAACAAAAATAGTTACATAGTGGTGTGCTACTTTACTTTAAAAATTTGAATATATTAAATAGCTAGAACTGAAAGCTTTAGGTAATTAAGAGGTCATTCAAAATCGAGGGTAAAATAAGTAAATGATCATTAGTTAAATAATTATAACTGTAACCTTAATATCAGTGATTTTAATCTTTTACTCAAGGTTTGCTCCTGGACCGGCTGTTAAAACCCAGGTCCTTTTCACCAATTTAGCAATTTAGACTATGGTTATTAGCAGGGTTATTACCCTTTACCAATAAAGTGTCTCTGATAATTCGTCTGTTACCCAAAAGGAATGATTCAGGTCTGGAAGAAAAAACGTTCATTGTATAAAAATATACACAAAACAACTACGGGTTAAACAATGGTACGTTTATTTACTACAATTCCTAAACTAACATACTACCAAAAATAAGCACAAGTAAAATAAATAAAAAGGAAAGATGGGTTTCAGAGTCTGTTCAAAAAGAGTATGGAAAAAATTCAAGCTTCAGGTTTTAATGCATTAAAAGGTCCTTAACATTAGCAGCCTAAAGTGAAATAGACCGTGATACAGTCCGACAACTGAGATTTTATTTGGTTTTACAATAGAGGAATGAATACTGACTAAATACATTAATTGTCATAAAGCTGAAAGAGAAAAGGGTTAGCATTAGCTCGTTCTGTTGTGAGCTAACAACGTTAGCTCACAAGATGGTGGCTTGCTAGCCGGTCCATTCACACTCAGATTGTTCTGTGTTCGACACAATCAAAAATGGAGAAATCAGAACAACTAGCAATTGTAAAACCTGTAAAAACACATAAATAAAGCATCTATCTACCTTTATCCTAAACTCAAGCAGAGCTTATTTAATGTAAGGCACCTTTGTAGAGAAGATGGGGGAATGGTAGACTGTGTTTTCGGCTCCGTTCAGGAGAAAGGCCTTTCGATTCGATCCAGCTCAGTCTTCGGTCTGGTCCGTTCAGATTATCCACACACAACTCTCAAAGAGAATCGGATTAATGCATTACTCTCACAATGCACAGTGCAGGGCTTAGGTTCATAACTCACGGGCCTTCTGGCGGTTAGATGTTAGCGATGGCCAAGCATGATTGTAGCGAAAGAAGAGAGGAAAACTCCCTTTTAACAGGAAGAAACCTCCAGCAGAACCAGGCTTAGTGTGAGCGGCCATCGGCAGAGGCCGACTGGGGTTTAAGGAGACAGAAGCAGACAGAAAGAAGCAGAGATATAAAAGCTAACTGTCATGCAGCTCCAAGCTCCAAGCCAGCTCCAATGCAGGGCTGCCAAGTCACCCGCATTGGGGGTGAGACTCACTCATTTTAGTGTTTTCACACGCTATCCCTCCACACCCTCAATTAATCATGCATATGAACATTAAAACTGAACTCCATTCCCTGACTTATTAGAAAAATGCCGCACTGAAATAATTCAGCCTGCGTTTTCCGCACAACACTGCCACTAACACACAAGAACGTGCCAGGGTTGTATCTGGTCCGCATTTTTGCATTAGCCCTCCTAACCGTGGTGCTGGAAGCAGTTGAGCAGAATAGTTGGAGATTCTTTTGCACCGTTGGAGGCTCTTTTAGCCCCGTAGGTCAGCAGTTTAAAACTTGGTCACTCTGGGTGCCTGAGCAAGAGCCTTAGCCCCAGATTGCTTCCCGTACGCCACTGAGTGTCGGCAGCACACTGCGCCCTAAGGGATGATTTAAAAGCAGAAAACAAATTTCCCCTCTCTGGGACTATTAGGGGAAAATATTTATGTTTATTTATACAGTATGGTTTCCAGGGGATTGGACTATCACTAGTTCTTGCATTAGTGCCACTAATCCACAAATAACTCAGTTCATGCCCCATTATTTTTGTAGTTAAACTGCATAAATAAATAATTAATAAAAATAAATTTGAAATTGAAATTGTTTCTTTATAATACTTTTACGTTGTAAGTCTTCCAATAGGGGCCATACTTTAATTTACTTTATTTTAAAATCCACTGAAAATCCCCAAAATGCATAAAACAATATATGTTGTGTGGAAAATGTTCTACATAACCGCAGATAACTTATTGTTATTCATTAATATTTACTGTGCTACACAATAAGCTTCTCCTTTTCATTTAAATTCTCTGAAAAGCTACAACCTATAACTCTGCCTGTCCTCATTGCATGCAATTTAACCCTGAGGGCACCGAACTGAGTACCTGTCTAACATCTTTCAAAATCTCATTCCAAGGTTTGGTGAAAAGTTGGCAGCCCTGGCCCATGTCAGAGGGTGAAAGAGAGCGCATCCAGATAGTCACAGTAAGAGAAACAGGACTACACTGAAAACAGGCCAAGCTTCAACATCTGTAAACAAAGGTGTTGATGGTAGCAGCCTAACTGATATTTAAATCCAGAATTAAGTCACAGCCAAACAGGAACAGACCAGATGAAGCTACTATATAATGTCTGTCATGTGTTTTTTTTTTGTGCCAAGATTTTTTTGATATCTCAAACTGTATCCTGTCAAGGATAAAGTATGAAATATGTTTTTTCCCCTCTCCTTCCCCATTGTGGCTCCTATCTTTCTACAGAGACCAAGGCAGCACTAGGTATCCACCAGGACCTGGGCAGCCAGGTAACCGGTGGAAACCAGGCAGCATGGCCCTAGGTGATGTATTGTGACGAACGGTTTGTACTGAAACCATAATTTCCCTCTGGGATTGTTAAAGTATGTCTGATTCTGATATCAAGAAAAAACAGAAAGAACATAAAGTTATGAATGGAAGCAATAAGGGAATAGACAGACAGACAGACAGACAGACAGACAGACAGACAGACAGACAGACAGACAGACAGACAGACAGACAGACA
>JAUZNJ010041308.1:0-10074 GCA_034780135.1 Jordanella pulchra | reverse complement strand
GATGGATGGATGGATGGATGGATGGATGGATGGATGGATGGATGGATGGATGGATGGATGGATGGATGGATTGATTTTTGGAGCCATGTTACAAAGCGTTGCAGTCTTTAATGTTTATCACTCCATGTAATTATAATTTCAGTTGCCAAAGATACATAACATGTCGCTGACAGAAACTGCTTAGTGTGTTAGCGCCATCAGAACACAGGATGAGAAAGGCCTGCTCTTAAGTGAAAGCGAACCAATGACTTGAGGCGTGCTCCCCGGGTGACACTGAGGTATTGTTAACTTCATAGTGATAGATCTTAAATCAGCAGTGTCCTACAGACACAACCCAACAAGGAAAAAAAAGGACTTCAGAAAGGAAGACAATGAACTATTGAGAAGTACAGAAGCTACTTCTAAGTTGCTTGTGTCAAGGTTCAAGACAGAAAGAACCGTAAAGCAAAACGCTGGAGAGCAAGCTTCAGCTGGCCACCATCAGTGTGTGAATGGTTGAATGACAAAATATAGCACAAAGCACTCTGAGGAAGCCTTACTTGAAAAGTTGCCATTTTAGCATTGATTCACCCGTATCTTCCCTGTCAACATTCAAATTTCTAACTTCCTCTTACATCTTTGCCTTAACCAAATCAGGAGACAGAAATGCAGGAATGTACCTTCTCCTGCACATTTATTTCAGAAAGCATGAAGAAAAATCAGCAGAAAAAAGCAAAACCATCTCCTGAGAGGCTGCATGGACCAGCTATTACACCACTTAGACCATAGCATGACCCAGGGGAAAGTTTTAGCCATCTGGATACCCAAGGAAAAGCTCACCCATCAATTTTCAATGACTTTAGACCAAACTGTCTGAAATCTGACATAATTGAAAATTGTTTTACATTCAAACAACGTCCCTGAGAGATTGTCATATACCTCTGAACTAATATGACTATACAGTCTCTGTAAAGTGCCTTCAGATGACGTGTTGTGAATTGATGCTTTATAAATAAACTGAATTGAAATTCAATTCAATTGAAATACATTAAAATGCACGTCAGCAGCCATGCTAAGGGAATTGCCAAAAGACACGCTAACATAAGACAGAAAGAAAACGTAGCAAATAAAAATTTTCCTTACATGGAAAGCAAAACTCTGAGAATAATCTCTGAAAAACTGTTATACAAAATACTGTCTTTAGTCAGATGCTTTCTTAGATGTGAAGTAATGCGGACCGCTACAAGGGATCTTTCCTGCCCACAGTATATACAATGACTTGTTGTAGAAACTTAGATAGTTTGGGATAGAAAAATGTCAAATGTCCCTTAGATGATATTTTTAGTGGAATTTAATTGAATTAGATTTTATGTAGTGGAGCTTCAAGCTCCATATCTGCTACATTCCATGTGACTCTCTCCTAATCTCTTAAAAAAACTTTGCTCCAAAATCCTTACAAGCCAGTAGCTATCAGTGTTGCTTCTATACATTATTTTTCTTTATTTTCCACTTAACATTGCTTCCATGACCTTGCATAAAGTACTGTATTAAAAAAAAGATTCAGCGTTTGTCTGCTACATAATCCGACAAGTTGCAAGACCTCTCCATTATACTGCAAGCCATAACTTAATATTTCTCTAAGAAATGTTTTTTTGTCTAATTGGTCTAACATTTCATTTTGTCATTTGACTTTAAATTAATTTTCACAAATTTCACAAGTTTTCAAATATGTCACCCTAAGAAAACCTTGACTTTTGAAAAGAGATTATTAAAATGCAGTGACTTTGTATAATATTCTAATTCACTTAGCCTGTCTTTGTTTATCCAGATTAAACACACAAACGGTAATAAAAGAAAAGCTGTTATTCCTTAAAAGTAAGAGTTGGGAGCCAATATAAAGTTCAATCACTGTGTCAAAGCTTAGATTTTAAAAAGAATCCCAGGTGTCCTAATATGCATAGGTTTTTTTTTTTTATCAGATGAAATCTAACTATGAGATTCAAAAAGAGCTTGATGATCAGTCCAAACACTTTCAATCACAAGACAACTCAAATGAAGCAAATGTGTTGGCCTCATGGAGTCATACAGGAATGCAAAAAACATGGATACATGAAGGAAGCAAGTGTTTTTAATAAGTATGGAATAAAATCAATGCAGTTTTCTGATAGGTACCTTACTGTACTATTACTGTAAATATAAAAATGCTTAGTGCCATCTATGGGTGAAAAGATTTATCTTACTTGTAAATTTACTATAGTATATATTGTTTTGCCATTTAAATTAGAATAAGATCTTGCTGTATATGTTGACTTTAGTGCTCTCCTAAAAATTAAATAAAATAAAGAAAATGTCTGGAGCAAAATGCCTTTTGTCATTGTGCACCTATTTTTAGCTGTACTGAAAATATATTCACAGTTTAACAACAGATTCCACCCCCTGTGTATTCTGAGCATGACAGAAAGCTATTTATGCTTTATGTTAATAGACAGCAGGCGAAGAGATACAAGGTACTAAAATAAGTAAGATGCCAGAAGGATGATGAAAGAGACAATCAGACAGACATCACAAAGCAAAGATACAAGCAGAAGAAAGAGAGAAAAAAAGAGTGCTGAAAATAGTTTACTTCACAAGGAGAACAAAAGCAGATATTTTAATTCTAAGCTCTATTTTTATTAGTGTGACTCTGGAACCATGGGGTATAAATGTCTTGCTCAAAAGTAAAAAAATAAAAATAAAAATATTGATGATAATTTGGATGATGTCATTTTAAATCTCTAAAGACTAAAGATTGCAAGTTTAAACTTTGAAGTGGTTTTAGGCCAGACTATTGCCAATAATAAAGAAGTTATATTTGGCCTGACTTATAATTTTCCCAATACACCTACTGTATCTATCAATGGTAAGGAATCATTTCAATCCAGTTTAGGGACCAGAACATACAATTTTAACAGGACATTATGTTTATTTTATACATACTAAAGTCATTTAACAGTATTAGTTTAGTTATTATCATTTGAATCATTTTGCACAGGAAGGTGCACCAATCAAGTCAAGTATTTTTAGGCCTGTTCTTATTTTCTACATTTTTATCAACCTGGCTGCCAGTATGTAAAAGTATAATCAGATTTTCTCCCCATTTGACAATGTTTGAAATAAAACTTCTCGATGTTTTGGGCCAGTTAGAATGACCTAAAATATTTCTATTTGCTGAATGTGAGAATAATGAGAAAGGGGATTTGTCAAGAGATTTTATTTTTATTATTCTTTATAATTCAGAGGTTTACTTCTGGATTACTCAAATTAAGCATTTTGGACACTCCTACAAAAGCTGCTCATGATGGTTGAATGGGATTTTGTCCAATTCCTCCTGATTGCTGTAACTGAGTCAGAAGTGTAGGCTACATTTTCCCACACACCTTTTTGTCAATGATACTGAGATCATCTTTATCATCATTGTTATTGTCATTCTAAAATACTGTTTTTTTATTATCTTTTTACAAAAACTGTACTAAAAACATGCATCAGTCCCTCTCACATCAAAACAGCCACACAACATGATGCTGCCATCTTCCTCATTCACATTTAGGATGATGGTTCAGGGCGTAAAAAAGTTTCCCTATTTCATCTACATTTAGTGAAGGTTATTATGGTCAGTCACTAAGAACTTGGTTTGGTTTATAATGAGAAACTATTTACCAAATAAAATAGGGTATTGTGACTCGAACAACACATTATAAAGGCTGTTGCAATTGTATACAATTTTACTTCTGCAATTTTTTTATGTAGATTCACAGCACTGTGATACTAATTGTATTGAAAATTGATACGATGGAACATTTACAGCCAGACATTACAGTAGCTATTGTATTTGTTAAATGTTTTGACTGCAAACATTTACATTGTGGATGTGTTTGCAGGTCACTTAACCCTCCCCCTGCTTTAGAGAAGTATTTGGACCTTGTTTCTTCAAGAAACGACAGGTTACAGGGTAAATATTGGTGATGAAACAGAATTTAGCTTCACATAGTCTGCTTCACATGACATTATCGACAATTTCCTACAATTAAGATAAAGCATCATGAAAGGATGTACCATTTTTGCAAAGGTAAGCAGACCACAGCGTTTGATCACACTGAGCAATAAACCTCTGTAAATTAAAATGTCTCCAACTGTAAACTGCATCTGCAGGACCTTATTATAGATTCACATACTCATTGTCATGCGTGTACACTTACACAACCATAAACCGACACACGAACGTGTACACAAAGTTTGTGAGACGTCTTTTCCTGTGTAGAGATGACTGCCAACAAACCTGACAAACACATTGGCATAAGCCTTCATTTGGCAGTTGGTGGGAGGTTATAAGACCGTGGCAGGAAAGTGATTGTCAAACAGATATTTCAAACATTAATGGTAGGGTATTAGGTTAATTTCTCTTTAACAGCTAAATATACCCCCGGGAAAATCCACTGACTAAACATGTCTACATGCCCACATTCTTTTTGAGCACTGTGGCATTATTCAATAGGAGAACTCAAGCAAAGCAAATATGCAAAATATAGGAAACATTCCATTATAAATTTCAGATTTGCACATTTTGTAAATTATTCTAGATACTTGAACATGCATCATTTTGGGGAAAAAATCCTTAGATTTCATTCTAAGACACAACATCAATCCTGTAGTATTTTTTTATCAATCTTTAGACATGCACATAAACAAACAAAAATAAAATAAACAACATAGGGCAGAGATTGTTTAGTGACCACCGCAGATTTATCAAAAATTCCACTACAGAGTCTGTTTAGTTCCAACACAAGCAAGATTGTTGTCCTTAATTACGTCCAGATCTGTTAAATAAAGGTTTGAACCTAAATACAATGGGAAACAATGATAGAGACTGCCAACAAAGGATGAGATACATAAAAGTAAAACTAAGATTTTTTTTTTTTAAATTGATATAAACCATTTTTTGTTTTTTAGCAGGGTATTCGCTTTATTTGAAGTCTTAAGACTGCAGCTTCTTTATTTGACACTTTCTTATGTTCTGAAAATAAACCCATGTACTTGGATTTTTCATTTGAAATTGGTCATAAAAGTTGTAAGCAGTTTAAAGAATAAAACCAAAAGTTAAGATTTGACTAAAATATAAACATGAAACAACATGTTTGATTACAATCTATATTAAGCCACATAACCTAACCTTTCTACACAACGTACTTTCCTTTTAATTTCGTCTATTTTGTGAAGTCCACCAGTCCCTCTTGCAGCAAAAATCCACTCAACACGATGCTGCTATCCCAGTTTTTCACAGGTAGGCTTTTTATTTTCTCCTTCACCATGCATTTGGTTTTTAGTTTCAGTTAAATCACAAAATATGTTCTCAGAAGGGTATTAAAATGTGTGCATTTGCAAAATATAATCAGACTTTTTATATAATGTTGCTTTTGAAGTGATCGGTGCCACTCTCTTATCAGCTTTTGACAGACTTTTAACAAGAGGATTTAGTTTTATTCTAACATTATTATGTACAGTGTTCTCTGAGACATAATCATCTCTGCATGTTTACTGGAAATGCTCTTGGTGTTTAGACTTGTCTACATTGTTTAACCAAATGGATGTAGGACTTTCTGAAAATTGTAGTCAAGAAAGAAACAGACTTAAAAGGTTCACATCTCTTCCTGATATCTTAAATTTTACCTTTTTTCTTCATCACATGAGAAAGAGGTTTATTTGAGTTTATCTCAATTTGATTCAAATTAAAGTGAATCATTTTTTTTATTTAGCCCTTCTAAGCTTAGAAAGCAATGACATCATCATTTGTTCAAATGTGTTGTATTTTTGTATTACTGGCCAGATTAGATGATTAAGCTGCATAAAAGATATGAGCCTCCTAAGCTCTGCACCATGCCTTATGATCCACACTGCCCTCCTCCTCACACACACGCAAACACTGTGCAGATTCAATCAAGGGTTTACTCTGATACTGATTTTTCTATGGCATACAAATGCTAATGCACAACATTTGAGCTGAGGTACTCTAGTTGTGTTGTTCAACATCACAGCAACACAGCTTTGTGAGACACTTTGATAAAGCCTGATCAAAAGAGAGTGAAGAAGAGGTATTCATAACCTCTAACAAAAGCCCTTACAGAGTGCCTGTAACTGGCTTATAAAAGCACAAAGATGAGGTTTTGGGATACAAATGCCTGTAAGTTAGCCGTAGAAAATGACTGTGGATTTACAGAAGTGACAAAACACATCGAAATATAAAAACATGCCCTGGATCCATATTGCAAGTATGAATATTAACATAAAAGGATGTCCAGATCTTTTTAGAATTGATATGCACTGAGGAATTCATTTGTCATCATTTTAAACTTCTAATTCTTTCTTAATATTACTGTCTATAATGCTTTACATTTTCTTACAAATTCATATTCTTTTTTCTCTCGCATATCTAGTTATTCTACCGCATGTCAGCAGTTAAAGTCTATATTGTTGTTTTTTTTGAGTAAAACTTTTAACATTTACCCTGTGATTTCTTTACATCAGTTTGGGATCTTTTTTTCTTACTCTCTTTCATGTCATTCTTTTTTCCTTAATATACTTTCCTCATCCCGGTCTTTAAAATTTGTCTTACTGTCAGTGTTTTTCTCTTGCATTGTGTTCCTGTTTTTTCCTGTCTCCATTTTTATCCGCCACTCTTTGCATATCTCTACTTCCAACCCTTTTAGCTCCCCTCTGAGAGCGTTACACTGGCAGCTTTGCCCCACTTCTTCTTATTTTAAGCTTTGAAAACAGCCATTATCCTTCCTTTAATGATGGCCAGATATTCACCAAATTAATCACAATATGTTAACAGCAAAGAGTTTTCTCATTTAAGAATTTTAAGAGCCGTCTTCCTTTGGACAAGAGCAGAAAAGCAGGAGGGCTGCCTGACATATTTTATCACATTTCCCTGGGCATCTATCTTTTAGCTCATTTTTACTCTCAGCTCTCTTGTGATTTTATTTTCTCTTTTTTTACCTTAAGCAGGCGCACAGATGGCAGGAAGGCTGCATGGCACAGTTTCCTGATGGTCCAGTTAAGTGGTCTTGGTGCGTCCAGCTGGTTCATGGTGTCCACTCTTCACGCCGCAGCCACTGGTGCCCGGCAGCTTTCCCCGGCACCAGGCTTAATTCCGCCCCACAAGGGGGGCAAAAACAGGAGAGGGTCTCCAACTCCAACTGCCGTATAGCGTGCAAGTCCCAGGGCATGACCCTCGACAGGCAACCATCAGCCACCACTGCCACCACCTTGAAGCCTCCACTCCTCCAAGCCAGCAAACCTCTCACCCCTCTCCTCCTCTTGTCCTCCCCTGTTCCCCAGATCACAAATATCCAAAGAATCCAAGGCAAGTCAAACCTGGTGCACCAGAAGCAGATAAATTATCCTCTGCAGGAAGCTGGAGTGTGCTCAGCCCTGGCGCGGAAAGAGCCCCAGAGCGTGCAGCTTTTCTCCAAATGGGAAAGCAGAGCGCAACAATGCCCAGTAGAGATACGAGCCTGTGGTCTGACAGGGATGCAGGTAGAGAAAGAGAAAGTGAGGAAGAGAAGAAGATGTGGAGAGAGGAGATGTGAGCAGTGCGGTACAGCATAGAGGGGAGAGGAAGAAGGATCGTAGCGCAGAGCGCATAAGCAGAGCAGAGAGACTTAGATTTCAGCCTACATGCACACTCCTGCTTCTAAGACAAAAACAGAGAGAATGGAAGAGAGAGATATAAAATAATAACATCCAGTAAAACTGATGAACCAGCTGGAAATATAGAGAGAGGATGCAGGAGAAAATGAGATGGAAAAGGAGTAGTGATGGAGAGATACAGTGGTAGGAGGTCTGATGGAGAGAATGGGAAGAGAAGGAAGACATGTGATGAGGCACTATGTGGAAATGGGTTGCAGCAGAGTCAAAGCTCTGTCTTAAAGACTGCCTTCAGATGGAGGCTGAAGATGGAAGCACATGAAACAAGTTGGTGCGGCAGCAACAGAGAGGAGGGCGACCTACTTACAAATACGCACGTGAGACATCATAATTATGCAGAAAATTCTCCAAAGTGGTTTAAAATCCACTGACAGGACTGACGATGTGACTGTCGCTCTGGATAAAATCTTCTGTATTGCTCTCCAGTTTTCCTCCTTAGCATTCACTGGTTTGCTGAATTTCATTTTACCAAGTTATATTTGATTTTTTCCTGTTATTTTAGCCTTTTTTGATAAAGTAGGTGGAAAATAGTAGGGGTTTATTCAGAATGACTAGCTAGAAGATAAAACAATTAGTCCAAAAGATTTGCTATTTTCTAAATGTAACTACTGCACAATGCCAGCACATTATCTGAATAGGCTTTTATATATACTTCATGTTTTAAAGTGTTCTTGAAGACACAAGTGATTAAAATCTGTGCTTTGTTTTTTTATAATTTTTATCAATGGTCATATACTGATAAAACTCTTAAGGGCTATATTACCAAATATGAGCCCCATACAGGGGCTCATATTACCACAAATTTAAAATAAATTCATTGGCCTCTGGTTTCTTTTCATTTTAAAAGCTTGGCGCTGACATTCAGAGCTCTCCAAGGTCAGACACCATCTTATACTAGGGACATTTTATGCCCCTACACTCTTTTCTGGTGCCTGACTGGACTGACTAACTGGACCAGAGTCTGCTTATGGTTCCTCTTACGAGAAAAAATAAATTACAAAAGAAACAACCTCCCATTGTCTCTACATTCACTGGACTCCACTGTGTTGTTATTGGGCTACCTGGTTGCTGTACAAGTGGAGCAATAGTTTGGTTCTCCTTGTTAGCATTGAATGACCTGTTCCTTTTGCATACTGGTCTCAGGCGGGGGAGCTCTCTGTCATAATCTTTATGGAGAGGATATCTAGGTACAGCCAAGGGCCAGAGTCTGCTTTGAGGAACAGTGAATGTTATCACTGCTCTTTGCAGATTATGTGGTTCTGCAGCGGTGTGAAGCAGTCAAAATAAAGATCAACTTCTGCAAGGGCGTGGTTCTTGACCATAAGTGTGTTGCCCCTTTCAGGTCTGAGAATATTTCCTGCCTCAAGTGAGGGAGCTAAAGTATTTTGGGCTCCCATTTACAAGTGAGAGGACAGCAGAGTGGGAGATCTACAAACTGTTCGGTGTGGCTGCCACCATAATACAGATGCCGCACCGATCTGTTGTGGTAAACAGAGAGTTAAACTAAAAGGCAAATCTCTGGATTTACTAGACAACTTACATTCCTACCCTTATCTGTAGCCATGATCTAGATTGTGACCAAAAGAATGAGATCCTGGATACAAGCAGCTGAAAAGAGCTATCTCTGTAGGGTGGTTCGGCACTCCCTTATAAATAGGGTGAGGAGCCTGGCCAATGAGGAGAGGATAGGAGTAGAGCCAATTCTTCTCCACAATGAGAGGAGTCAGCTGAGTTGGCTTGGGGATAAGCTGAGGTATTCCAGGCAAGTCCCACCTTGAACAAGCCCAGGGGACGCCCCAGGTAATTCTGAATGAACTATGACTCTTGCCTGGCCCTGGAAAACTTTCAGGACTTTCCCTGAAGGAGCTAGCGGAAGTGACTGGGAAGCGAAAACTCTGGGAATCTCTGCTGAGACTGCTGCCAACGTGACTCAGTCCCAGATAAGCAGAAAATGATTAGTATGAGCTCTATTTTGCCTGAAAGAACATCTTGCCATTAATCACAATTTGAGTTAAAGACTGAACTTTTGCTCTTCACATGGCAGAAAGACTGCATTTATTCAGTAGATACCCCTCGTCGTTCTTTGACAAAGAAAAGGTTTTCTTTCAGCTTGAGGTACTTGTTTTTGTTGAGATCAATTAGCATCTTGCTGGATCATATTTCTGCCAGTCAATTTATTTCCTAGAACCTGTTAAAGAGTTAAATAGACACTCATGGATGTAGCAGAGAAGATTTAGGGCAGTGGTGTCAAAGTGGTTCCAGAAAGAGCCGTGTGGCTGCTGGGTTCTTGCCACCCAAGCAGTAGCACACCAGACTCCGTTCATCTCATCAAGTCATCAGGTTAGGACTAGA
>JAUZNJ010041307.1:2500-10074 GCA_034780135.1 Jordanella pulchra | reverse complement strand
TATATATACATATATGTATATTTATTTATTTATTTATTTATTTATTTATTTAGTTATTTAGTTATTTATTTAGTTATTTATATGTGGTTAGATCTCATTGATCACGAAGAATCTAATCTTAGTTGTCCCCGGTGAAGAACCACAGGCTGCTTTACTATCTGAACATGACAATGCTTAACTAATATAGTGAAAGGAAAGAGACTAAGAATACAACCTGTTGTAAATTAACTCACATTTTACATTTGTTCCGCTATTGTGGCCATTAAAGCCCTATCAGGGTTAAACATATCATATTGTAATCCATTTTGACTTTAACATTAACCATTTCGCTAAGGTAGCTGTAGCAGGACTGTGAATGTATATTCTTGCGTCTATAAATACTTTCTAAACCACAGGTTTTCTTTTTTGGCTATCTAATCCCACAACCGTGCATGTATCAGCCTTGTTGTTATGGCCTGAGTACCAAACATAGTAGATGAAAACTGACAACATGTTTCACTTACACTACTTAGTTTTCATTGTTTAGAGCAAAACAAAACTGCAACAACAACCAAACAAGCAAAAGAAAAACAAACCCAAAAAACACTAGGCAGCTGTTTTGTAAACTCTATCTGCACGATATAGGACACAAAGCAAATAGTTTCCCGCTTTGAAAACGAATAACATTTCTATTTTCTTTTTCTGGAACCTAATCAAGTCCAGTCTGTTCTAATATTTCCATATAATCTGTGTCAGTAAAAAAAAATGTTCTTAAACTGATATGTCTGATTAAATATCAAATACTTTCCAAAATTTAAACTCTGAAACAGCTGAAAATACACTGAACAAGGGGTGGACACATCCTATTGCTATTTAGCAGCTTCGGAATCTAATACAGAGGTCCAGTCCAGTGTCAGAATCCAAATCCAGTGTTAGCCTTCAAAAACAGAAGACACGGGAGAATAGGAAACATGGCCTTGGGGAAATAGTCGACAATCGGACATTTTGTGGTTTCTGTTATGTGTGTTGTAACCAAAAACATTTCCATAAATCATAAAATGGACCAATGACTTGCATTAGAGGTAGAAATATGCTTTCTGCGCAGAAGCATTTATAGAGAAGTGACCATATTTTGTTTAATCTGTTTCAGAGCTATATGTAGGACAATGGGTCCCCTTTTATTAATTTTTAAACGTTTTTTTAAAGGATGATGCAGGTGGACTATTTTAAAACCGAGTTAGGTTTTACAAAGAGAATATTAGAAAAAGAAGCATGTATTGGCCAAGCCGAATCCCACGGAGCTTTTCGTGCTGATGTGTAGCAGCGGTTTTCTCCACAGTTTTAAGGCCTATATATGAATAAAACGTGGTGTGAGCACCTTGTAATGTGGAGACCACAAAGAAAACAGCTGCAAAAGCAGCTCTGGAACATAGTGGATCTAAATATATTATGTGCGATGCACACATGCTTATGTTGCGCTTTATAGGAGAGAGGAATTGATCTTTGCGCTCCCATTGGGGCTCTCGGTCACCTTGGACGTGTTTTGGCTGCTATAATCAAATTTAGATTCTTAAAAACCTAACATAAAAATAATTAGTTTCTTAAGATGTTGTAATGTAGCGGCAGGAGCATGAAAACAGATCTTTGATCTAGTTTATATCAACATATTACCCGATGGATTAGTTTTGGTTTTGCAGGATTGGGGGGCAAGGGTGGGGCGGACAACATATTTTGCATATCACGTGACGCTGCATTAACAAATCAACAATTACCTTCCCTTTATTCTTCAGGAGTTGCTAAAAGAGCCGTCAAGAAAGCGGTTTGTGCAAAGCTTCATGGAAATGTGTGAACGGAATCCCTTAAATCCAGGCTATGTTGGTTCCCTGCTGAATTTTGCTACCCCAGAATCGCTTTACTTCTCCAACCTCCGCGGCAATGGGGCTCACATACCGGCACTGCATCAGCTCTCTGCATACGGCAGGAGAGAGGTGTGCGCGCACCCATGGTCTCCATCAAGTTCGTGTGCCTCGGCTCCTCCGACTCAGAGCCGCACCTTCGGAGGTTTCTGCCCGCCGTTTACAAGTTCCACCAGCGGCCTCACCAAGGCGCATCCGGAGGAGCGTGACGAGACTCAGTGCTTTCAAAAGACTGACGAGGTTTGTAGACTAGAGGAAGCTGTATACGCGTCGGAACACAGGATTCGTGGGCTCTCAGAGCTGCAAACAAGGTCACATTGCTCTGAGGCTCAGCTTGATCCGGATTCGTCAGCTCTTGTAAGCGGCACCAAACAGGAGCACAAACCCACGGAGGCAACATCAAATGACCCATGCTCCAGGACCATATTTGGCCAAGGTGAAGGATTCCTTTGCAGATTTTTTGTGGATTAAGTAAATGCATGTCTGTGCAACCTTCCTCACTCTTTATATTTAGTCGTGTTGTTTTGTTTTGTTTTTCATAATTAAAACACCTTCTTGACTGAGTTAAACACTTTAAAAATGGGCAAACATATTCCTGTTGGCCTATAAAAACCTTAGGTATCAAAGATCCAGGATCCAAGAGTTAATTTCAATTTACTTTCACGAGGTAAAAGTAGGAAAATAAAATTGATTAAAACATAATAACTTAATAGCATAAGAAATACAATAGGATATTGACAAAGTAGCCTACTCAAAATATCTAATAAGATTCCATAAATATGTACTAGCATAAACGCAAGAACATGAATATCTTATACACCAAAGGGACTTAAAGACCAATTGAAAATGAAAAATACAGAGTGATGTTACAAAAATTACATGAATATGACCAATAGAATTATAACAATTCTTGTGACATTGAACATTTAAATTGCTAACTGGAATTTACTTTGCTGTGAGGCAAACGGTCTACTTTTAAAGGATATAGTACTACTATTATAGCTTCAGTCAGTTCTTTCTGTATTTCCACTTTTTTAGACATCTTTCCAATTTAGACCTTTCCACCTTTGCACCTTCTGGTGAATAGGATGCGAATCTCTTTGCCAGTATTTGATGTTTAGAGACGATCCTGGGGAAGTCAGCTGTTTCTGACTTCTGGAGGATAGATCGGTCCACTGCATGGAATTTCCAGCCATTTTCCCCCTATATTTTGCACCTGTCCATCTATGATTTGGTTCTACCAGTTTACAGAAGTCATCTCAATCCCTTTGTAGCGATATTAAATTATATAATCAAATCCACAAAATTCAGTCCGAGCAAACATTTCGACCAAATCACTTAAAGTCCAATTTGACTCTAATTTCAATACAATAAATTCAAATTGAGTTGAGTAAAATTTGCCAATTGGCTCACATTACAATCTTAAATTAACTATCCTTTAAATCTTGATCACATTTTGTGTAAAACGTGTCGCTTCCTTTCCCTTCCCTCTCCAGGTGCTCCATGGTGCTCCTCACACATAAAAGCGCGTAAGAAGAGGAAGCCTTACACCAAGCCCCAGCTCACTGAACTTGAGAATGAATTTCTGCTCAACGAGTTCATCAATCGTCAGAGGCGAAAGGAACTGTCAGACAGACTCGCCCTGAGTGACCAGCAGGTGAAAATCTGGTTCCAGAACCGCAGGATGAAGAAGAAGCGTCTGATGATGCGGGAACACGCTTTCTACTGATCTGATCTTTGGACTTGATCCTGAACCGAGTGGACATTGATTCCAAACATTTTGTGTCGCCCTTCCCCTCTCTGTTCAATGTATGTCTGATATCAAATTGTACATGTCATTGTATCATTTGTGTCTATTTGAAGCTGATTGCAGGAGCACAAAGCTCGGTTGCCACACTGAAGACCGGATCTCTTAGTCTATTCGCTCCTGCCTGTGGTATGTCTGAACAAACAAAAGCACCTTGGTTAAGGTTCAAGAAAGCCGACTGGAAGGGATTGATTTAGGTTGAACCACGAATCTTCATGAAAGCAAGAAGTAATTGGCACACTTTTACGCAGACTATGTGTGAGACTGTATTTCTTAGGACAATAACATTAAATTACAATGCTGTCATTTCTTGTCTTAGAGCACCAAGGTTTAGTAGATTCGAAGTAAATTTTGAAAACTTGTCTTTGGATCCACTTTCTTAGGATTATGTAATTTTTTAGCTGAAAAACTATCTTAATGTAACTTTTGTTGTTTTCTTGTCTGTAAAATTATTTTAAATTTTGATATACCGGACTGTAAAGTAATAAGGAAAAAATATGTAGGATATTATAAACTATATGTGCTTGCATGCCACTTCTACCACACGTTTCACTAAAATAAAATCAAGATGCGCTAACTTAATTTCTAAACCCATTTCATAATCTTATTTTTTTCTAATCTTTAATTCTGGAGGTTTTTTTGGGAATATATTAAAGCGAACTATACAGCTAGATGTGGAAGGTTTTAAAGGCTCTCCGACTAAACGATATGCTGATTTTTGTTGTCTTGGTCGTGCACTGCCCCCAAATAAAAGATTTGCTCTAACCTTTTTCCACACTGCTGTAAAGTCACTTTGATTTTTGTTTTTATTTAGCATTAGGTAGCATGCAACTGTAGGTAACATGAGCAGTTGCATACATGGGCAGTGGGAGTACTACTGCTTGGTTGGTAAAGTGGTAGCAACCGACGAGTTTCTCTAAATATATATACTTCTAAAATGTTACACACGCCCCCCCCTCCCCAACACACACACACATAACCACACACACTTTACAAGTGTACCTCAGCCGCACTCTGCAGTGCGGCCAAGGTAACACTGTGACTAGACAACAAATGCATGTCCTCTAAGTAACCCTACTGCTTGATATGCGTACATGCTACAAGCTTAACATGTTATTTTAATCAAACGTGATTACTATAATATCATATTTCCTGACAGAAAATAGAAAACACGGCCTAATAAGTAACATACTTAGTAGTAATATAATTTTACTTTCTTCTGCATGCGTAACGCTGTAACGACCATTACGTAGAGCTGGAAATTCCTGTAGCCGCGACTCGCCATTCAAGAGTCAAACAACTCCTGAGTGTTTCTACCATGCTTAGTGCACCCTAAGAGGCCCAGAAGTGCCATGTGTGCGTGTGTATCTATGTATACATGTATATATATATATATATATATATATATATATATATAGATGTATATATAAAGACATATATATATATATATAATCTCTCTCAACCTACTTGGCCATTTGTTTATGTAGTCTACACTTTTAGTGCTGAATATGCAATACGTAAAGGTCTTGCTTGTTTTCTCAGCTTAGTAGTTGTGGTATTCGTTTCTCAGTTTTTTGCCAAGCTCCTTCGGGTTGCTCAGGCTCCTAAATATAATTCGGGGTGCGAAAACAAAGTTAAGGTCAAGTTGCTTCAAACAGTCCGACATCAACGATATATGTGGATACAGACATTGAATTAACTTGAAGGAACAATCCAGATTAGCTTTTGGGATAAAAAAAAATTAATAGATTTTAAACAATAACTAGGCATTTTTCGCAACTTTTAAATGAGATTTTTGTTTTTAGATGACTAAGCATTCTATTTTCAGGTTTTGTACTAACAACATTCACCGAATTAGCTTTGCGTAAAGTTTAAGTCTGCAGCGCCTGATTTCAGATTTGCACATCTATATTACAACTATAAGAATGGCATTAAAGCAAAACTTATGTCACACACAATTAGTTCAAATAATCAAGCTTTGCAATACCACATTTATATTTGTCTGAAAACAATTTGATATAAGTGTTCCTGTGTGTTAAAAAAACAACAACTGAGCTTTCAGCAATCGGTACTTATTTAGCTTTACTGTGGGTGTTTCAACCTGCAAAGAAACAACATCAAAAACAATCACTAGTCGAATTTTATAAAAGAAAGTGATAGGCAACAAAGTTACTCCAGTTTCGTATGGAGACAAAACATTGTAAAAAATAAATATAAAAAATCTGGAGCTCTATACAGTTCATTATTTACAAACAGACAAACAGTCCTGCATCCATCCACGGTAAATCAAACAGGACACCAAAAATCTTCGAGTTTTGATTATGGCAGCAAACCAAAAAATGCCAATACTCTTTTCTTTTTCATCTTTAGTTGCTTTCAACTTTTCAACACGCACTGTTGCTCTGCGTAAAATTAATCACCAAACCACAGGATCTTGAAATGAATATATGATTTTACCCTGTAGCGAGGGAATATGACCATGTTACAATATAATCTAAAATGTTACAAAAAATGTTTTATATATATATTTAAAAAAAAAAAAGCTTATGAAAAAATACTCACAATTCCAAACAAAATATTGTTCGAGGCTGGAGTGATGAGCTATTTCCTTCCCTCTGTGTTTTTAACTAGAGTGTTCCCACCGAGGAAGGAGGCAAGCTTTGCACGCATGGCTGCCTGTGGAGCAATAAAACGACATTGCTGCGGAGGAGACTTGTTGGACATCACCTAGACACGACAGACGGTCAAAGCCAGTTGTTTTGGACTTGGCAGTGTAGAATGTGTCCAGATATTCCGATTATAATCTATAGGTTGCTTTTTTTCTTTTTCCAGGTAATTTCATATTTTCATCTGTTTCATGTATTTTATTTATCTAATATTTACGTATTTAATTACATTATAACAGGTGAATACGTTTCCCTGCTTTGCTAGAGAATTAGGTCTATCATTGCTCCTGTTTCATCCGGTGCCTCGTGTGTGTTCAACCACAGTGCTGATCTTTTCTTTTTGTCTCCTGATTAATACAAATGCTTTAAATTCTTTCATTCCTGTGGGTGCTGTTTAATTTTACATACCGCAGAGTGACCATAAACCTATGAAATGTAACATTTCTCAGTAAAAAATCATAAATGTGCTGGCATGAGGGGCTTTAAATTATGTGTGCGGATCATCTTTTCAACTGTTGCAGACAATGTATTCTCTGATTTTACTGGAGCATTAAGTGGGTGTGGCTGCAGAAATCAAACACCAGCGAAGATGATCCCTCTGTTAAGCAATACAGTCAATATCTCAGCAATAGTTAAAAAAATGTATTTTTCCCCCCCTTGAGCTTTGGGGCAAAAAAGGGCTGGAGAGGAGTTTCCGTTGAAGCCAGGGAGCCAATAGAGTCTCTTGTAGGAGCTCACATGAGTTGTTTTTTTTTCAGGCAGTTTTTAATGACTGATATTGATGTATGGTAATTTCTTAGCTGGATCACATGACACAATTACCTCAGGAATCGATCAAGATGTATTGCAGGTCTGCCTGCGTTTCCGATTTTGCCTCCCTGTCGGGGTCTCTCCACACGGCCGTAGTGTTACTGATGGACAAAGTTTAACACGACCGAGCCACCAACTCCGTCCCTCTGTTGCGCGGAGGAAAGAGGAAGAAGAAAAATGACGGAATTCGACGACCGCAGCTGTGCGTCAAATATGTTTTTGCCCAGTTGCACTTATTACGTTTCGACGCCTGATTTCACCTCAGTCTCCTCCTTTCTACCACAGACCACTTCGTGTCAGATAAATTTTCCCTATTCGCCAAACATAGCCCAAGTCCAACCTGTTCGAGAGGTCGCTTTCAGGGATTATGGACTGGACCATCCCAAATGGCACTAC
>JAUZNJ010041306.1:6966-34033 GCA_034780135.1 Jordanella pulchra | reverse complement strand
GGTTCGAATTCTACCGGCATTTAAAAATATGTAAGCATTTGGGAGCGCGGGCGCTCCCATCGTCCGTAAAGGGTTAACAGCAGACTGAAGAATGATGGAGTTCCTGGAAAATTTAAGGCCACATTAACCCCTCTAGATTAAAACCTACATCAAAGTCTCAATAACATGTCTGATCAGGTAAAGGTCAGATCTGTTTTATTGGTTAACAACAGTTTTTAGCTTAGTTAGCTCTGGTGTTTAGGAGAAGCTTAGACTAGATGGATCTAGTTACATATGCAAGTTTTAAGAAGGGCAACCTGCACGAAGCATCTATAGACCTGAAAGATAATTTAATTAATCTTACATTAAGATAATAGTTGGGTCAAAAGTTTCTTTAAAGTCAAGATATTATTTAATCCAACTGAAAACCTGCAGTCAAACCTTGATATCTTAAGATTAAGGTTTAAAGCTATTTTGCAAAGAATGCTGAAGATTTTTTGTGCATGTAGAAGGTGGGTAGAAACATACATCCCATTGGCAATCAAAGAAGGCAAATGGAGGAGCCTAAAAGTGGCAACAACACTACTTGATTCTATTTAAGGAATGCTAAGTGCTTTTAATTTAAGTAATGTCTTTTTTGTAAATGCTAACATTCCTTCTGTTACTCTGCCTGCCTGCATTTGCCTCAGACGATCATTGTTTTGTGACTAGCATATCCTAAAAACAAACATCTGAATATGGTTCAAGATAAAGAGTGAAACAGGAAGGCTCAGGAGGGTAAATGATAAACCAAAGCATGCTTCAGTGGCTTTGCAGTGTCTCTGGTGAAGTGTAGATCAGTGGTTGTTCCGTCCACAATGAGCTGCGAGGTGTTTCCAAGCATGTTAAGGAGGTGTCACTGCAGAAAGAACCAGAGAAGCAGATCTGTGCCTGGGACTCCTCTGGATTATACTCCAGCAAAGCAGGTCAGGTGGGTGAACCCGACCCTGAACACTTTAACGGGGGACAGAGGGGGGGGGGGGGGGTGTCACTCAAACACAAAATAGTTAACACCTAATTCATCGGGGGGCCGTGGAGTCAGTAAAAGCCATTAGCTCAGCTTGGTCTGACTGCAGGGGCCGGCCGCTCCACTGTTAGGTTTCCCCCACTTAAAAAAAAAAAACACATTTTCTGCATTTGACAAATATCAGGAGACAAAAAGACTAAAAGCGAAAGTTACAGCTCAGTTTTCACTCAATAAATGTACTTTAGATTCTGTCTGATAAACTCAATGCATGTTTCTACAGAAGAGGTGTACAGTGGTTTGACCACACTCCTACCACCGACGCTTTTTCATATGTAGTCACATTAAAAGCAAACACGGTATTTGGGATTTTCTGTCACAGGGCTTATCGCATCAATTTTCTTAAAACATCTGGTTATAACATTAAAAAATATGGTTCAGTTCAGCAGATACTCCTTCTAGGAGTGAAGGCAGAAGTGCTGAGGTAGTAATGTTTCAACAGCTCTGGCTGGACTGAATGTTTTCTTGATGCTTCTCAGCTGTTGTCTGTCTGCCACTGCTGACAAGTGGAGGCTTTTACTTTGACACCGTCCTGCTGGTCTCTACAATCTCACTTGGCTCCACATAATTAACATTAGAGAAACTTCAAGCAGGCCAAACGAGCATCTATCTGCATTAAATGCATCGTTCTTTTTGACAAGAGAATATTTACATTACAGAGAAAAAATGGAAGCATCAAACACTCGACCTTCAAGGCTATCATGTGTATTTTTCTTAAAAACATTTCATCAAACGAAAGATTCATTTAAATGAAATGCAGTTAAAAAAAAACTAATACAGACGCTTTATTGTGCAGGAAGTACTTTAATGTGGAGGTAAAGATTACTAATATTACTGAGTGATGAAAGCCACAGTCACGCAAGTGGAAAGAAGTTTCATAAGATCTAGCTGGGGCTTATTAATACCCTTCTCAAAATGTCAAATAGGCTGCGACACATAAAATATGTGGGTGGATCACAGTCCTTAATATAATGAATGCTTTTATAGATGAGCCGTCGCATAGCGCGGCGTTTTCTGCAGCCACTACATATTCCACCCATGTCGGCAGGATGTTTTGCGTTTGAGAAGTAAGCAGGAAACACTTGAGCACATGTGGAAATCATTTGTGTACCTGATGCTGCATTCCTGCACAATGCTGTGGTGTTAAGATGCAATTGAAAACGATAAGATTGCTTCTGGGAAGACCAGAAGACAGAAAAGCCTTTAGACCACAGGAAGGCAAAAAAAAGGCTTTTCATACAGCATAATAAGGGCTTGGTCAGGGCTTCTGGTTTGTATTCTACAGCAATTCTTCTCATGTGATACACAGGCTTTAAACAGAACAACACAGAGGTCCATTTTTAGGCCAATTTCTATTAAGTTTCCCAGAGAGGCCCCCTGGAACCTTTGCTAAATATTGCCGGCTCCCAGCGGGACCCAGCTCTGGCTACACCAAGATATCCCTCGCTAAATCTTCTTATTTTCCTCAACCATTTGTACCCTGATTCTAACAATAAACCCCTGTCAAGTTATTTTAATAAAGCGCTTGAAAAAAAGAAACGGATCAAAATGAAGCATCTCTTCAAAAAACAAGAGCTGAGTTCTTGTACATCTATGGCCAGATGTTTGCTACCACTCATCAGAAGCAAATCTCCTAGTTTGGAGCTTTTTGATCTCTTTGTGTCCTTTATCTGGAGTGCGATAATTGTACAACATGCAACTTCCTGTGTAGAGATGCACATTGACCACATATTTTTACAGCCATTATTCTGTCTCAACACTTGGCATCTCTACTGCAGAATGCTTATTTAAAGGATCATAATCTTGACAATGACATGCGAAATCATTCTGTGTTTGTTTTTAAATTCAAGTTGAATCATTTATAGGAGAAAAATAATTAAAAATACAGCTCAATTAAACCCCTTTTCATACTCCCCTTATGCTTTCCTTGTAAGGCTTTGCACCAGAATTTAGCTTGTTTATATGAACGTTCATATGGATGTAGCATTAGCAATGTTAGCAGCGTTAGCAGCGTTAGCAGTGTGTAGCTTAAAATCTTTTCTTGTTTTCCTACCCAATAGGTAAGAAAAAATGTACACAAGCAGCAACACTAAAGGTGAGTCCCTGAAAGTAGGAATCGCATGTTTTAGTTGAACAGAGACCAGAGTGATGACAGTAGGATGGACAAATGTTAGCATTAGAAATGTAGACAATAATATACTGTAACTGTAGTTAATGGTTTATTAGATACAGATGTATTCCATCAGATCAACTGACTACATTTGCTCAGAAGGCGTTTCTTCCAGTGTTGTAGTGTTGCCGCCGTCCACTATAAGGAGCCACTAGTCATTCTTAAGCGGAGCGGAGTAATACTGAAGCAAAGGCATGCTAGAGGGGAAACATGCATCCATACAGAATCCGGTTTTATTTTAGTGGTGACAATGCGATAGAATGCACTTTATCCAGTTCTGTTTATAAGTATAAACACTGGTTAACCCTATAAGTTATCACCTTATAGTGCTAATGCAGTCGTGCTGCATGAAGGCATGACTTCTATGCTGACACCTAAAGGTGAGAATGTGATGATCGAAACATGGAGGACATTATGCTAAATATTTGTAACATGATAGACAAAAACATGCGACATACCCTGTCTGTTAATAGTCTTTTGTTTCATTAAGTAACCATACAGGTTCCCGTTTTGTTATATCTTATAAATAAGTTTTAAAAGGTTGTGTAGAGAAACATTTTTTCAGTAATTCAACCAGTTATACAACTGTAAGAAAAAATGTTAAAATATAAAATGTACAATTTTTTTTAACCTAGCAAACTGTAACAAAGATATTTATCCCTTTATACAGAAAGATCATTTGGATATAAGAGAGATCTCGGGTTTTTACAAAAATAGTCGCTTAACAATTAACTGATCGTCAATCAATAAAATCTATGAACTTTAAATTAACCCATTAATCAATAATTGGCATTCCTAGTTAGCACCCTTACATAAGTGACATAAATCAAGTCTCACTCCTGTGTGCTTTTCTGCTATGAACAAACAGCCACTTTTACAATCCGGATTGTCCTGCAGGTTTTAACTGAGGCCCAAACACAACAAACATGTTTTTGTACCAAATGTTCAGATTTCCAGGTGGTGACTCCTTCAAAATGATGGGTTTCTTGAAGCAGATTCAAGCATAACCCACAAACTATGTATATTTTTTAAGGTTTTTGAGTTTCAGGAAGTCTTTCCAGGAGCTTATAAGGTTGGGCTGCTATTTTATATTTTCCATTTGTGTTTAGGATCCCTGTTCGACTGAAACACCAAATCCCCCAAAAGGTTTTGACTCCCTCGTTGTTACCTTAAGTGATGCAGAATAACAACTTGCTGCTAGAAAGCCTCCTCAGCATGATGCCACAATCCCTATGCTTGGTATTTAAAATTATTACAGTGTTGTGTTGCTTCCAAACATCTATTCTTTCATTTTGATCTGACTTTGTTTTCCTCAAGAAAGTTTTCTTTTTATGTTTGGTTATCAGGATTGTTGCACATTCAACCTGTTTTAAGGTTTGGATTTTGGTTCTGGAGAAATCCAAAGTTTTTTATGGTAAAAGGAAAAGCATGTCTCCTCAGTTCGAGCATTTTATAGCAAACATTGGCAGTAGTGACTTATTTCTGAAGGTAGCAGTTTTTTCCCCACCCTGGTAAAGCAATATAGCTTGCATTAATTGTCTGAAGTTATTTAAAGTGACGATCTTGGATTCTACTCTCAAAGGAGCATCCCCGAAGCATTTTCCAATAACTGTGGATCTTACACCATATTTTTTGCTCTTCTTCAGCGTTTGCATGGACCAAAGACGATGAGCTCCTTAAAAAACAAACAAAATCCTTGCTGTGCTACAGTTAGAACAATGGAAACGATAATTCTGATTCTTCCTTTTCACTCTGGGACAGGAATCCACTCCTTTACTGTTGAAACAGAAACCGTGCCTATAAGCTGCAGGAACAGCCCACCTTTGGTTTGCTACGGTTAAAGTGAAAGATGCAGTAAAGACGGCTTTAGGTTAGAGATAGACCGATAACATCATCTGGATGATATTTAGGGACGATGTTAGCGGCTTTTTTTCTTTTATGATTTCTCGTTTGTCTTTTTAAATGCATGTTTTATGTTTTAATTGATTTTTCATTAAAACGGGAAGAAAAAGCTAAATTAGCTTGCTTGCGGTTGGAAGTATTTTTTCCACTGTACTCCACATTCCGACTTTTCACATCTACACAGGAGCCTCCTGTGTAGATGTTGCATCAAATGTCTGAGCCGTAGACATACAGTAGGCAGAAGATAGTGAGGAAATGAACAAAAATCTTAAGGAAGAGAGGTTTAAAGGCTTTAAGGGACTCTGGACTCACATGAAAGGTATGTCGGTTGAACGAAGCCAGGTTATCCGCCTTCACATTCCATACCACCGGTTGGGGCGAGTTCAGCACAAAGACTAAAGGCTTGCGGTGCGGCCGTATGGAGTGGATGGGCCTGAGATGCAGCTCAACCTGGTCAGAGGAGGAAATAAAGAGAGAAGGTTCCCATGAGAACACAACAGCAAGGACACAGCTTTTTTTTTTTACAACAGAACTCCCGAAGCATGTTAGGATCTTGTCCAACCTTTGATTTTCTCCTGTTTGTCTTTAAAAAGAAAAAAAGGGAAAAAAAAAGACTACCCCTGTGTAAATATAGATGTGTTATGTTGTAGATGTTTCTTCTTTATCAGCCTCTTCTGATTGTTTCTGTGCTCGCTTTACTGATAAAACCAAAAAAAAAACAGGCAGCCTGCTGTGTTCTCCCTAAAAGGCTCATGCTTTGCTCTGATATGTATCCTCAGAGGGATCTGAACTTTCACACAGTGGAGTCTTTGTTAAAGGCAGAGAACATAGCAAGCGGCTGGTCTGTTGTCATCTCTACAGCGTGCAGCTGAATCTTTTGGTTTTAGGAATGCCGATTTTACACAATCCGCAGGAATGATGGGAAAAAAGCCTGAACTTGGATGTTTTAGGGGTTTATCTTGTTGGCTCTTTGCTGGTGACTCGCCTGGATCATTTGGAACAAATCAGCTCAGCTTGTTCTTGGTATGGATGTTCAACCGAACCTGAATGCATCTGATGCACAGATTTGGCATTTTGTTTACTTAGAAATTAATTCAATTCAAAAATACTTCATTGATCCCAAAGGGAAATTCAGTTCAAATCTGACTTTAATATGAAGACTTGCAGAGTTTACTTTTAAGTTCTATCGGGTAAGATTCAGTGAGCAGACAGTCACACAGTGTCTTAAAAAGGCCTCTTTTACTCACATTAATCCAATTAGCCCCATCCTGTGTGTCAGCAGAAAAAGCCTGTAAATCACTAACCCAACCCACAAGGATTCACATTATGTGACTTAAAGACCCCTGAAGTAATTTAATCAGTTACAGCTACCAAAAATATTGGTCTCGCTTCTTACGAAAACACAATCTGTGCTTTCATGACTGTGAACCAGAGAAAGAAGTTAAAATCAACACGGATCCAAACACCAGATTTTATGCTTCACTTTTATCAGTCATCTTTAATCATTAATAATCTATAATTAAGTTCAAATCTCCCGAAACAGAGCAACAGATCTGCTTAAATCACAGAGATTTATTTACTTGACACTTATTTCTTTGGCGATTTTTGTCTTGTAGTAAAATCTTACAGATTAAAAAAAGAACATAAAAGATTATCTTTAAGGAATAATCTAAATGGATCATTTGTTTTTCCTCCACAGTGAATGAGGTAAACAGTAATAATCTGTTTTAGTTGTTTCTGTTACCCAACATCTAAAACAGGGGTTCTCATAAGTAAATGTATCATGGATTAATTTATCTATCTACCTAATAGCTAAATATTTAATGCATCATTAAAAATACATAGTCGTTGAATCTGTTGAATCTGTTAATTAAATGTCATTTTAAAATGATAATTTTACTAGAAAATCAAAATGATCACTTTATATTTGTAGATAAACACAGAGTGAAGTCTTTATGTATATTTACAGGGTCACCACTTAGTTTGCATTGTTTTTTGGGGTCACAAGTTAAAATGTTTGGGAAGCTCTGCTCTAAAAATACATGTAATTACTTCACCCTAGATATTTATCTACAGATTAAGGGAAGTAATCATATTATTCTTCATTTAATATTTTTTAAATAACATTTCATTGCTTAATACCTCATTTGAAATGTATTTTTAATTATTTTTTGGTTTATTTTAGAATTTAATAATAAAAATTTCTTTAAAAATAATCAGATTAATAGCTGAATCATGTATTATTATAAATCAAATATTTATTTTTTATTTTACAGTACATTCATATTTCATGATATATTTTGGTCCCTTCATATACTTTGCGGGTCACATCACAATGAAGCATTGTGCTCCCTGGGGAGTAAAGACCCCCACTTTGGAAGCTCCTGTCCTAAAACGCTATGATTCACAGAGATGGACATCAGCTCAGTCAAAAAAAGAACAAGATACAATCCGCTTTAAACGATACAGAACGATCAGAACCCTGAGCACTGTAATGGCAATAAATATGTCGCCATGTGGAGCATCTTGCTAAAGTATTTATGCCAAGTGACTGAACACCATGGTGCAGATTTAGGAAGGTGGGGGCTTTCAGACCTACAAAGACCCAATAAGCTTTAAAAATCCAGAGTTCAGGAGAATCTGGCTGGTTATCTGTTCTACATAGTTTGCATAAAGAAATTCATTATTTTTACCCTAACCCTACTTAAGGAGGAGCGTTCAGGAGCGCTGCAACAGACATGTGAAGCAGAGGTGACAAGACCCCTGAGATGGATGCAAAGCGGTTGGAAAAAGAAAACCTTTCACATTGTGAAAATCCTTCAATTGATTAATCATGATTAATTTAAAAAATGTAGTTTTTCTACTACTTCACAGTTATGTGCTAATTTGTGTTGCTCAATGAGACACAATCCCAAAAGGTTTGGACAGCTTTGTAGTTTTACTGAGACAAAAAAAGAAAAATATGGCAGAACTGTGATAACAGAGTAAAATGCTGTTTCTGTATCACCAACATATTGAACTAAAGGGATAATAACTCTCAAATATCAACAAAAAGAATTAAATATATAAAAAAATAAATATACATTCGACACAGAAGACAAGGATGAAAAAGGCAAAGCAACTTTGAAAATATAGAAACTGTTGAAGGTCTTATCTATAGTTTACACCTGACTCAGCTGTTAGGAAGTAGGTGAAGACACACAATGATTTCGATGATCTGAAGGATTAAGATCATATGCATCAGATGGAAAAACCAAAAATCTTTTGTGTGTCAAACAGAGAGGAGTGAAGAGTTTCACTTTACTGTCATCGTCTGGCCTCAGGTTGAGTCTCAGAAGACAAAACCAGGCTGTTTTATATCAAACTTACATCATCTTTAATTGGAAGAAAGTAAATGAATGAGGAAAAATATGAATTTATTACTTTCTCTTAACCACCGTGGACCCTGGCAGAACATGATGTTCGGTGAAGATGTCTTCTTCTCTGGAAAATCTGATTTATTTCATCATAACTACAACTACTGCTGCATTTGAAAAATAAAAAAAAAAAAAACTGTCCCAGATGAAGTCATTTAGGAGGAGAGAGTAACAGAGAAAGATGTGATCCCTGCAGGAGAGGAACACAAACCAGATCCTTTCATACTCTGATGCTGCAAAAATCAAACGTCCCTCTGAGACGAGAAAATGGAAGAAATTACTGAACACTTATCTATGAGGCAATCTGGATGATGATCTAAATAAACAGATCACAGACTCACCGTCTTCCTTCCAAATATTTACCCCCCCTCTCTCTCTTCTTCACGCCGTCTTTACTCCAGACACTGGAAAAAGTGTTGTTCCTCTGAGAATAACAACAACCATGATATAATCATACCTGGCTTGGCTTTGAGGTTCTGGCTTTGTGAAAACGGGAGAGGGGGGTAAAAAAAAGAATAAAAGTGAAGGGGGGAGAGTTGTAAAAAACGAGGAATTTCAAATCCAGACAGAAATCTTTCCAGAAGACGTGAGTCACCTGCACACGCACGCATTAAAGCGAGCTGTGAGAAGCCAGGAGGCAAGGAGGGTCAAAAAGGGTGAAAAGTGTGACAGTTCAGGATAATTCCTTCTCATTTCTTTCTGGTAAATTTGCAAAGAGATAAAATAGATGACAGGACTGGTGACTCAAGGCTGTTAACAGAAAGTTTAGTCACACTGAAGTGAAAAACACAAAGAGCTTAAACTTGATCAGGAGTCATACTGGGAATTGAGTCTCGAGGGCAATCTTTATCTCAAGAGATCAAAATCTAATCAGGAGTTAAAGTCAACCAGTTTTTTTAAACAAGTTCAATAACAAAATAAATATTGTCCCCTTTGAGGGATCACCTGTATCCTGCAAAATTAACTTTATTTGAGCTTTTTAACTATGCTATAAAGCTAATACTTGATCAGAATTATACACAAAGCGGATATTTTTCATTGTTATCTGCATAAATTCTCAATTGTTTTACATAGAGCAGTGATCCTCTCCTCCAGAAAGCGCCTACTTTGACCACGCTGCGCCTGCCCACCAAACAGAACACTAATTTCTCCAATAAGAGAGCGTTGATTTGAGGCAGAGCGCCATCATTTCTGCTACCAGTTCAGACAAAGTGGCTCTTTTAGTAACTAATCTGCAAAACGTCACTAACAATTCATTTTCTGGCTAACGTCCAACTCCTAAAAAAAATGTTCAGTTGCCAAGATATGGAATAAGAAAATTGTTGAAAAGAAATATGTGTGTTAAAGTCAAAGATGTAAATTAAAGTCAGTAATGGACATAAATTTGTATTTGTGTTTGTTCTTTGTCAACTTATAGATACATCTGACATCAGATCTTCATCTGTGAGAAAGCAAGTTTGGAAGTTATGAATTCAAATGTTAAACCTTGATGAATATAAAGTTAGAACGTTACAGCTCTGAGACTAATACAAATCACAAATTTAAAATTGAAAGACAATTTTACAAGGATGAATCACAAATTTACAGGTATCAATAAAAAAACCTTACAAATAGGAAGTCTACGAGCATGAATCACAAATTTATGAGTATAAGCCACAAATCTACAATAAAGACAACAAATTTAAGAATATAAGTTACAAATTGACTGAAGTACAATTTTTACTTGTTTTTATTTTTATATTTTTATTTTTACTTTCCTGGGTTTTTAATTAGTGCTTGTTTTGTTGCAAAGATGTAACTTTTTAACATGAATCAATAACTTTCTAAACTTTTATTCTGACAAATAAAGATCTGATATCAAGTGAATCTTTGAGCTCATAACTAAGAACAAACACAAGCCATACATTTATTTACACGATTTACTTTCATTTAATATCTCAAACTAAATTCAGTTGACTTCAGACCAAAACAAACTTACTTGAATGACTGTTAAACTATCATCACTTCAAACCAACACACTTCTGGTTCTTCAAATTAAAAGCATTTCCTGTTTGGCTAATTAAGAAGATCCTCAGTTAACAGGTTTCTTTTAAATATAAAATCATATTTATATTTCTGTGGCTGTTTTAATGATAATTTTAACATTAAAAAACTGTAGTAACGTCCATGTGCAAAATTACATCTAGAAAAAGCAGCGGTGTGTTTCAGGCAGACTGCAGGGCATGACTGTGATGTAAGAACATTCATTTTAGTTTTTGGAGACCTGAGATGTGATCTGCACTTGGAGTAAATGACTTGTGATGTCTATGGCATAAAGAAGCTGGTTTTCACATGTCTGCCTACAGATGTGCATGAGGCCCGGTATAGCTTGTGGGTTCTGCAGGAAGCCTCTTCATACAGAGATAAGTGTAGAGAGAAGAGATGCAAAAACATAAGGAGTAAGATAACTCTCAATAAAAACATATGTAGGTCTCTGAATTAGTAAGTTTAGGTCAATAAATGTCAAACATTTAAAAAACTTTTGGTTCCTTGTTGTTACCTCATACAGGCATGTGATATCACTCTTCATCTGTGAGAATACAAGTTTTGAAGTTAAAACTCAGCATAACTACAAGGAAAAAATAAACTTAAGCACAAATCTACAGCCCAATAGATGGTGTTACACTCCTCACAAGTTTGTGGCAGTAATTCATCAACGGCCTTTGAACTAGAAAGAAAACAGAGCCAATAACAAACATTATTTTTTCTGCGGAGGTGTTTTTGATGCATGTGCAGTATAATGATAAATTGATGGTCCTCTTTTCATCTCCTTCCTATTCTTCTTCTCTTGCTTGTTTATGAGTGTGAAACAGACACAGACTGCTGTCCTGCAGGTTATTAATGTTTTTCAGCTTCAGCACAACTGAATTAAACTTGTGATTTATTGTGATGTGGCACTGTAAATCCCAAATTCCTAGTTGTTAAATTTACAATTTGTAATTAATAAATTTGGAATTTCACAAGTACAAATCACAAATGCTAATGTTAATTTGTCATTTCAAATGTATGGTTCTCACTGTCATTTAGTAATCTTGAATCCTTCATCCGTGCTTGTTAACTTGTGATCTGTAATTGTACATCTGTGACATGTGAATGTGTGATATGTTCATTTTTCTGGGATATGTTCATGTGTAATACTTGTCATTTCTAATTTTAAATGTGTTTCCTCTTAATGGGTTTGCCATTTGTACTTGTAATTTTGCAGCTTGTAGAAGTAATTTTGTGATTCACAATTATGAATAAGTAATTTTTCCTTGTAAATTTATAGAATAAAAATGTGTTACTGACTCTCCTAAATGATTGGTTTGTTCCATTCAAATTTGAATAATTAACTGTACGTTTGTAATTCCTCCTCATAAGTTTGCAACTTGTACTCGTACATTTCAAGTTTTGCAAAGTTCTGATCGTAACTTTTATTGCTAACTTCTGAACTTATATTCTCAAGGTTAAAACATCTGAAGTCCCATGCATGCATGAGTGGACAACAAGGAACAAATACAAACCTGAAATATACTCGCCTTCATTGACTTACATAAAAATTCAAACACCTTCACATGCATTTTTATTGAAATTTTACCTAACCCATGGAAACACCTCTTGTGAAGTTTCAGCTGTGCTGAATCGTCTCTGTTGCTCTCAGAACCCAGTCATGTTTGCCCACAGACAGGAGCCTGCAGAGTGGGATTTAGGGGATCCGGTCCCGGGTCTGTTAACACTGAAGGGGTGTGTCTGCTATAGGTCACAGATATAGGTTTGTCCAAGCTTATCCTGTTACCGTTTAACGAACTTCACATAGAGAACAACAGCTGGTGCAGAGAGGCAGGGCCGATCAAAGAGCATACCAAACAATGCTGCCTCTGAACATTTACCACTGCAGAAAAAAAAAAAAACAAAAACAAAAAGGAAAAGTACTCCTAATTAGTCCTCATTGGAAAACAAAGCCACATGGCCGGTTTCAAAGTCTTCTGGTGAGCATGTGTGGTCATTGTTGAAAGTGATTTGTTTCTTCTATCCAGCACAAGTGGTTCTAATGTTATGACGTTCTGAGGAGAGTAAATTACAACACCTTTCAAGAGTGTTTCATAACGAGTGGGCATCAACATAGTCATGTGATACCCTCCTGAGCCTGCAGCGTAAACAGCAGTCAACCCAGCAGCCTTAGCCCAACGTCGCAGCGGGCCGGCAGGAAAAGGGAGTTTCCTTTATTGACAGAGGTAATTAAGTGCCTGATGAGCCTCAGCGATTCAGAAGAAAACGCAAAACATCCTTTAATTAGGCAAAAAGTAAAGGCTAATCTGGGAAAACACTCTCCCTCCCAGGAAACAATTATCAGCTCAAGAAAGAATGAAAGCATGAAGCGTCCCAAAACATGAACATTAACAGCTCGCTTTCATATTTCAAGAAGAAATCTGAAGGTAAACACGCAGATAGCTAAAGTTACTCTACAGTAAACAGGACATGAAAGCTCTGCTGAGGTTAACTTAAAAACACGGAGGCCTGTCTGTGAAGCAGCGGCTTAGACCCACCAAGGACCAATCTTTGCTGCCATCTGATGTGTGTTTGTGTATGAGGGCGTATCTTGTCTGTCTAGATCTTGGTTCTTTCTGGATCACCGCAGTTAAACAAAGGGAGAAAGGAGGGATGTGGACCTAAAGTCGAGGAGCTCGGCGATGGAAGGAAGGCGAAGCAATACCCGTCGATCGCCCTTATCGGTCCAACCCACATTTTCCAGCTCGATAGGGAAGCTACCTGGAGCCTTTCCCCTGAACTATGATGCTTATCAGTCTGCACTCAGCTTAATGTCAGACAGTATAGAAAACCAAAGGAGGAGAAGAACACAGACAAAAGACGTCAAAGTGAGATGGGACGTCTGGATAAAAGCCTTTACAGCTATGGAATGAACTTTGTTCCATTATTGTTACAAGCAAAGACCTACATTTGTACATGGAAATTAAGAAGAAAATGCAAATTGGAAATAGAACTTTGAAGATTTATTGAAGGAAAGTTTTTGAGCATGACAGCTATTTTCTCAGATTTCATTGTTTCAATAACATTACTTCAGTTGTTTTTATTTACTTTTTTGTGCAAATTAAATATTTTCAAATTTCCTTTTGACTTTTTTAATAGATTTTATATTTCAAAAATGTATTGTTTATATAATTCATTCCCTCTACTTCTTGACGCAGGCTTACCTCTGGAGTTGGTCTGCATGGATGTTAGCAACAATAGTTTGATTGGCCGATGTGAGCGTCAAGCGCATGTGTTTTACTAAACATTTTTTTCAAACTAACATTTGATAAAATAAAACAGAAAAAGGTTAAAAAAATTAAATTAAGTCTGAAGAAAAAAAATATGTGAAAAGAGGAAAGTTACAATCAAAAATTCAAATTTCCATTTACGAAACAAGTTTTGTATTAGCTTGACGACAATTTTGTTCTGTAATAAACTACAAAGGTATTTAGAGAACAGCAGAATTCATACAAAGAAACTGAATACAGGGTGGTTATATTTACTGGTTACATGTCTTGTGATGGAAGCCGGTTGAAATGATTGCTGGGGGGTTAGCCTGGCCGGCCAGACCTATAGGATGCATACACAGCATATCAGTCTGATAAAGAGCTGGTAGAGCTCAATTTTAAAGGCGGTACTAGCAGTCCATGAAACATGTCAAGCCGAGAATAGCGAATACCTCCTTTTTTTAAAAAAAAAAATAACACTGAAGATGTCTGTTGTTGATGTTTTGAAGTTAGATGAGTCTCACTTAGGAGATCAGAAAGGGCATCGTTAAAACACTGCTACGTTGTGGTCGCCATCTTGCTGTTATGCTAGCTGGAAAACAGAAAGGCGCTTTGACATCATAAAGTCCCGCCTCCTGCGCTGCGACTCAACAGTGGTTTACAAGACTGAATTATGCTCCATGTAATCCAGTCTGGTTGGCCCGGCTAGTTGAGGGTGGTAAAGGGACGCTTAATAAAAATGTATCCAAAACTTTTTTTGGTAATATTGTAAAGCATCTACCACAAAGGCATCGGGGTGGCAATACTTCTAAAAGCCTTTATAGAATCATAGTCATGCTGAAAGGTATTTTTGTTGTTTTTTAATGGATTTTAATCATAATGTTCTCTTCTTCTGCTTTTACTTTGGTGATTTTAAGAGACGCTGATCCCAGAGTGGGATTAAACAGGCAAACCAAGAGCAGAAGGGCTAAGTCTAGGATACCACATGTGCATGAGAGCACTGATCAGCCCTCTGCTGATGTGCATGTGGTTCTACTCCTTTAAGCTCCCCTTAAATGGACTTAGAATGGGCCTGCAATCCTCATATGCAATGAAGCATTGTTGAGGTGAGCATAGTGGTGCGCTGCTGTGCTGTTCATCTACCTACCATCTTTATCTTAACGTGCTTTTTATCAAGAAACACTAATCCAAACGGTTTCATCCGTACTGGAGGCAGACCTCATTTATTTCTGGGTCCCCATTGTTGGCTGCACCAGGTTTTGGTCAATGGGAACTGCTGCAGGTGGTTCAGATGGGTCTTTCAAAAGCAAAAGTTTTAAGCCAAATGATGAGCTTGTTGTTTTATGCTGACATTCGATAAACATTTGCATATTTTTAGCTAGAAAAACCAAGAAGGCTCCAGCTAAATCTGGCTTCTTCTGACTTTAGTTTTCAAGTGAAGTTACAGAGCTGCTGAGTGAAGCTGAGAGCAAACTTTCTTGGCTTTGACTGCGTGTGTTTTGTTTAGTGTGTGAGCTCGGCTTAGATCTGTTCTCACCAGTTGTTTGTGCCTGTCCAACTCCTCCAGCTAGTCCATGATATCCGTGAATTCCAGCTGATAAAGCAATCATCTGCTCAGCCTCACCCTGATCAGGGTCTGTGGCCGCATTTGATGTTTGTTGTACTGATTAGAGAAGCAGGAACGATTTGAGATATCTCTGACCTGGTTTGTTTATCAGCTCTCCACCACCAGGGTCTCTGCTTTGAAAAGCTCATTTTTGCGCCACATTTCACAGCAATCAAACAATCATCAAGCTAATACATGAGACTGTAGCTCACCAGCATGGAGCAATATGCTTCTTAAAATGCATATGGAAAAACAGGTAATAACACAACGAGGCAAATAGTTACCTGATCATACACTGCAAAAACCGAGCCAAAAATGACTAAAAATTTATCCGGGCATTCGGGTGGCGCAGTGGTTAGCACGTCTATGTACGGCCTTAGTCCTCAACACAGGCAACCTGGTGTCCTTTCCTACATGTCTCTCCCCCTCTCTCATACCCTACTTCCTGTCAGCCTACTATCTGAAAAACGAGCCACTAGTGCTGTAAAACTCAAAAAAAAATTAACTACAATTTTCTTGAAATTATTGTATTTGACCTTACCTTGAGCTGGTAAAACATGATCGCTTTTGCAACAATTGACAAATCTATAAAACGTAAGACTAAAAGATCCCTACAGGATTAAAGCTCGAATGAAATATGAATGCTATCTCTCCACAGGCGACTCTGACTTAATCTCTCCTTTTCTTTTTTTTTATTAAACTTCCTTTCATTCTCTGAAACTGTGAAAGTGATTTGTTGTTCTTTTAAGGAAACCACAGATTTGTGAAGCACTACAACTTTCGCATTAACCTTACTTGGCCTATTTATAGATGATGCTTTCGAAGGAAGAAAAAGAAAGTGTTGCTTTCTGAATTAGCAAACACCAATAAATGTGTTCAATCAATTTAAAATGTAGATTTGTTCCTAGTCAAAGCACATATACATCTGGCTTCATGTTTCATCTGTATGAATACAAGTTTAGAAGTTACATCTTTGCAAAAATATGAGCACAAATATAACATTTGTGAGCACGAATCCCCAACTCCAGGTGACGCTGTTACTCTCCTTACCAACTGGTGGCAGTAACAGCCTTTAAACAAAAAGAGAGGGAAAAAGAAGAAAACAAAACCCTCAATCGAAAATTGGTGATTTGTGAAAGGTTGCTTTTCACATGATGTCACATTCGTTTGTTATGTTTGTTATAGTAAAAAAAGCTCAAAACCTAACAGAACAATACCAAAAAAAAATGGATTTTAAGTTGGCTGCGATCAGGAGACACACAGTTTGCTAATTCATGTGTCTGCAGTGGCTAGTTCGTCCACAGCAGGTAAATCTCTTCAGTTTTTGTTCAGTTAATGATGAAGTTGTTGTTAAATGTTTATTTCGTAATGACTGTTAAGTTCCTGTAAGTCAAAAATGGATTTCATCTGGAGTTTTTAGGCTGCTCGAGCTCTTTGGGTAACATTAAGTAAGTAGACTGGGTTCTAATGGTCAAGCCCTACCTAATAGATGAATATATGAACTAACGCTCGCTCACCTAGGCAAAGATGATGCTATATTGTAACTATTGCAGCTGAAGGTTTTGGACCAAAAATGTTACAGTATACTGTTTCTTTAAACAGCTGTTGGGAGTACAAGGATGAATAACAGGCTGTAATTACCAGCAAATCTCGAAGTTCTTTCCAAAACTCACTCATTTTTATGAGATATGGGTCACCTCCAACATGAGTGATTTTTTTGAAACCTTGTCTTGAAACTGTACTTCAACCCCTATGATACTGGCTCTCTGCAGCAGTTGCCTCAATTCACAGCTTATTTCCTGCCGCCGCACCTAAAAACACACACCCCTACATTAAATTATGTGATTTGTAGTTTTAAATGTTTAATTTGAACTTGTAAATTGGTGATTTCTAATTGTAAATTTGTTTTTTGTACTCTGGACTCTGGGATTTGTACAAGTGGAGTTCTGATTTTTTTTTTTTTTTTTTGCTTGTAAAGCTGCAACTTGTACTAATTTTTCATTTCTACTCATAAATGTGTAAATTCATAAATTTATGATTTGTGGTTGTTAATTTCTGATCTCTATTTGTAAATTTGCCATAAATGTTCAAAAATCTGGCATTGTAGCTTTTAAACTTGTATTCTTCCAGTTGAAACATCGGGTGTCACATGCATGTGTGAGTTGACATCAAGGAACAAATACAAATCATACATTTATTTACATTTATTACTTAAATTTAAAAAAATCAAGACACCTATCCATGGATTTTTTTACAGTTACCCATCCTAACCCATCCAGCTTTGACTATTGTATTTAAGTAAAATTTAAGCAGGATCTTTATTTTTACCTGATGTCGTAGCATATATATTGTCTCATCTTTGCTTTAAGGGTGTTGTACTTAAGAGGTGCAACTTAGAAACAGCATATTTATTGGACATCTCCATGAGTGCTACTGAAATACTATAGCATTACTTTGTATGCACAAATGCAGAATAACTTGCCTACTATTTTACGAGCTAACTTTTAATACAGATGTAATATATTTAATGGGAGAAGGGGATAAAATGAAACTGAAAAATGTGTTTAAGATCTTAAGATCTGTGTTATAGTACATTTTGAAAGGAAAGGGAAGAGAAAGAGAAGAGAAGAGAAGAGAAGAGAAGAGAAGAGAAGGGAAGAAGAGAAGAGAAGAGAAGAGAAGAAGAGAAGAGAAGAGAAGAGAAGAGAAGAGAAGAGACTTAAAGGTTATAGTCAGGCAAACATTAATTCTTCTTAATCCTTCCATTTTTGTTTCTTGCCCTAAATGATCACAAGAAGATAACTGAAAGATGATTTTTATTACAGCTTTTCTTCTTTAACAGAGTTGCATTAATCAGCAACAAGTGATCAAATGGAAACCCGAAGACCTTAGCAGGACTCATCTTAAGAAATAAAATCCCAGAAGAAAAGAGAAAGCATGTTGCACCCAGATTTAAGTTTAAACCAGGCAGATTGAATTTGAAACTACCTGGACTGGCCACCAACAACAATCGCCACTCCTAACGAGACCCTGAGGGGAAATGAATTCCCCACCGCTGCTCTTTTAGCATTACATTCACATAATCACCTCCTGCATGTCAAACTAAATGAGTCCCTTCCCTGTCATGAACTCTCCATGTAACAGTAACACGCTGTGATAAATCAGCTCATAACTAAATCAACAGCAGTGTTAAGTAACAGAGACGTCTGATAAATCAGCAGCATTCAGTGCGGACCACCATCCATTCATCTCAGCTGATTTGAAAACAAGCCCAGGAGATCCCTACAGCTCCTTTCAAAATATTATGATGCATTTTCAATCTCTGGCTCTCATTTCAGTCACTGCAGTCCTTAGAAACTTAAATCCTGTTGCACCTCCTGATGCAGTGCCGCTGGAGCCAGAAAATATATGACTGATTCAAGTCCATCTGTGAAGTTCAGATTCTGCATGGGTTTACTGGTGCAGGCAGGAAATAACTTATTGCTCGCATGCCTTTAAATTAAAGACAAGCCATGAGTTTCACACTTTCGATGTGACACCATTTAGGCTTCGCACGCTGCAGCAGGATGGGTGTAGAGACATGTGTAACAGCGTCTGAAATCCACCATGCATTCTCCATTATCCTTAGTAGCCCATGCACACAGTGTGAAAACAGCAGATCTGCTTCCATATCTTGTTAAGACTCAGTTTTGCAGACGCCCCATATGACTCATTGGGGCAGTTTGATGTCTCTCGGAGCACCTTGCTGCAGACAGCCAATGCTCAGCCACAAGCACCTCCTGTGCTGCAGGCCTTCATTCAAAACACACAAACACAGCCGGCTCTGTGGCCAAGTCGCCGCTTCCTCTCCCGTTGGCAGACATGAGGACGAGAGCACAGAGAAAGTTCTTCTTCAGTTGCAAATCTGACCACGGGCCTCTTGGTTAGGTTGAGAAATAAGTAAAGGTTTTACATGTTTAAGGCAAATAATAGTTTATCACACCTTAACATGAGATGAAACCTGTTGAAAGTAAAAACGAGAAAAGCTTTGAACATAACCGGGGAAAGACCCAAAACAACTACTGACTGATTAAAGGAGCAAAAAGATAATAGGTTGGTTATATGCTTGACATGTAATGATTAGGGATCAGTCAGATGAAAACTAAGCTAAGCTAAGCTAAGCTAAAGTTAGCTTTACTGTCTGTGAGGCTTAAACTAACACTTGTTTTGTAGTTGAATACAGGCAAACACATTTAAAGTCAGTTTGCAGCTTCTGTTACATATTTTTCATTTCATGTCCAGTACTGTATTAAAGAAATGATCCATTAATTAAAAAGATTGTTGTTGGATATAACTCAGCTATAAGCCTGAAGAAGCTTTGCTAACGTTACTAGCTACAAACAGGGAAAAACAAGAGGCAGGATTTCCTGAAAAGTCGCATCATGATATTGAATCTGCATTCATAAAGTGTTCCAAATACACAAGGAGAGTAGTTGATGTGGGTGTGTTTTACTTAAAACTGCTCATACGAGTGTTTATGTGTTCACTTTTTACTGAATCCTGATTTCATGGGAAGCTTAAGGCTCAAGGCGGTCAGTTATAGACCTTTTCCTCTAAAATAACTATTTATATGTAGCTTATTTGAAGTGATTTTGCAGAGAATTTGATGTAGTGCATATATTCAGGTGCTTAAAGCAGTGTATTGTTAAACAGTTTCATTTCCAGTCTATCCATAAATCAGAAAAAAGTATTTGGTTATTACTTATAGTTTTTAACAAGAACTATACAACAGAATCTTCAAAATATGGAATTAACATCTCAGATTTTCAACTTTGTCATTAGAAATCAGCCACATGTCACAGCATCTCTAAAACTGACTGTATTTGTTTAGACACGGCCAGAAAGCTGTGTCCTGAAACTTGGAATTGATTGTAAGCAGTTTAGGGTGCTGAGTCCTCTAAGGTGCACCACTTGACGCGGTGCATCTCCTAGCAGCTCTGATTTTTTCTAAAACCATTCACTGATGAGGCTTCAAATTCAAACCTCAATTTTAGCTTAAAGTTTGGGAAAACTCTTTCACAATGTAATCTGGTGATCTCAGGACAAACAGTTTACTTCCAGGTGTCAAGGATAAATAATGGAGAACAAAGTTGTTGTTTTAATGCAGCCTTTTAAGTCAATATGGCCAAGGATGTTTGAGATCACCTTAATCTCCTTATCTCTCTTTATTTACCTGTAATTCTTTTAATCTACTTGATAATCTCTTCTTCCTGTCATGAAAGATCACGGGCAGATTATGGTGTGGAAGGCCGAAATGGATCGAGCACCATGTATGTACGCTCCAGCTGAAGGCTAAAGCCTTTGTCTGTGTCCAACAAAAGTCAATACTGAGCCCACAGCTCAGGTGGACCTGAGTGGGAAGAGGCAGAGATTGTCCTTCACAGGGTCTTAGCTAATCAAAAGAAAACATTTTAAGTATCACGATGAGCTTTGCTGCAGTCCACTAATCTCAGCTGATGCCATCGTGACCTTCTGCAGCAAAGGATGGAGGCAGAAGGACCTGAAGGGCCCTCTAGACTCTGAAAGGGAAACACCTAATGCAGCCTATTGATGTTAGGGAGGATCCTGTATATTAACACTTCTATGCTGTTTTATTGAGGGTTTAAAAAAACGACAAAAAAAACACCTTTATCAGAGCACATGTGGTGGCATCATTAAAAACTGCTTTATTTAAGAGGCAATATCTAAACTCTATCTGAGATTCATTAAAAAGTCTGTCATTCTGAGATGACCCATATATATGTACGGTCATGTTTTTCCATGAGTTCAAGTCATCATTAATCACACAACCAAGCTTATCTCATCTGAATATAGTCTGAAAACATTTCTGGAAATTCCTCAATATAAAGGCACACCTGAATAAACCTGAATGAAGGGCAGCATTTTCCAAAGCTTTTAATAGGAAATGAACAAAGGTGAGATTTTCTTTACCTCCTTTAATGATTAATTGATGACGTCTACTTAAAAGAGATGTTTCTCATTGTTGCAGTGTTGTGGTGCCTTCTAGTTAACACTGTGAACTAGTGGGCGGCATTCTTCATTCTTAGGCAGAGCCCCACAACCGAAGTAACAAATAGTGGAGCAAAGGGCCCTGCAAGGGCAGTAAATATTTATTGATCCAGAGTCCTGCTCGAGATTATTTAGACAGTTTAATGCTGACAACAATGTGGTTCTGTTTGCAACTATAAACAATAGATAAACTTCTTAAGTTATCACCTAAATAGTGCTTGTTTAGCCAAGCTGCATGGTGGAGCAGCATAACTTCTCTGCTGTGCTCTGAAGGTGAGGATGTAATGATAGAAAAGTGGGAGCCATTATGCAAAATATATCAATATATAAAAAGACATGCAAACCATTAGAACGGTAGATGGGAACGACTTTTGTGAGATAATGAACCAAGTTTTAACATTTTTCTAATTACCAGAAATAAGACATACAGTTGTGGTAAAAAGTTTACATACTTTTGTTTGTTTCTACTGTTTGTTTTTGTTTTTTTATTTTTTTCTTTCTCCCGCTCTGACCGCCCATAAGTGACGCCAACGGTTCCCTCTGAAGAACCAGCTATTCAGCAGTGCTAGACTCAAACTGGATCTGTTGCTCCAGAACCTCTTTTGTTTGGTTGAAACAGGCGCAACTATTTTGAAAAAACACATTCAGGACCCGGATCGGGCTCGGAGCCGCGTTGGTGGAAAAGCTCTATAAGAGTAACCAGAACCACCTGTTTAAAAGCGCATCGGACAGAAAACTCTCTCCCAGCATTGATTGTTGGATTACACTAGAAACAGAGAACTGTATCATGGAAGCGTGTGCTTCACTGAAACAAAGGCAAATACTCTGACAGTATATCAGAGCAACATACCCTATCTGTTAATGAAACTTTTACATCTCTGTACATGGAAAATAAAAGTGTTTCACATAATTCATTTAACTTTTACTTTATTCAGTAACCTAATAGGTTCCTGGTTCGTTATATCATGTAAATAAGTTTAATAATGGGTTAAAAATGGCACTTTTTTGTTTATTTAGTCAGTATTTAGTACAGCTGGCACAAAATTATTATAATGTTACAATTTTCTTTTTTAACTCTGCATATTGGGAAAAATATTTAGCCCTTCGTTGTATGGAAATATTTTTTTGATAGAAGAGAAATTAAAATGGCTTCTTATCAATTAATTGATAGGATCCATCAATTCATCAATAGATCATTTGTATCCCTATTCAAAGTCAATAGCCTAACAAAGGAGATGGTATTTGCCTTTGCTTTGATGATTTATGGTTTCTTGTATTAATAGAGGAAGAAAAAACTGAACATGGAACTAACAGGTGAATCATATTGAGTTGGCTGTTTTTAAACTTGAGGCTTTCCAAGAAAAGAGACTTGATCAGGAGGATGCACTGACTTGGCATCAACGTCGAATCACATGTAGGGAAACGGTTGTCTGGATCAAGATATTTAAGAGCTTTAGTAAGCAGTCAACACTGCAAAAAAGAAGTCAAAGAACATCTTATCTTAAGAAAATGTGTAAACTTTTAGATCTTTGCAGTGAAGGAGATCCAGCTTGCTGCAGGACCATCTCCTAGTAAGGAATGTGCTATAGAATTAAGCCTGTACCCATGCAAGAGAGACTACTGGACACTACAGGTGTGATTATATCTGCACAGGCAGGCAGACGTATAAAAGAAGACATGAACACAAAAGAAGACATTTCTGTCTGTGAAAAACATTGAGGAACAAAACATCAAAGTTTTGGTGCAGTAATTTAACTGCAGAACGGTTTTTTGTTTATTTTTTCTTTCTCAAATGAGTCCCCAGAGGAGCAGGCTTACTCACAATTCAGCCCAAGAACATCCCTACATAGAGTTTGATCAAGATAATAAACATTTTTCTTTCCCATCAACCTTCAGGCATGGTTTATAAATAGTAATAACATTCTTTAACCTCCATCAATATAAGGACCCCACTGAGTGTGCATATATCGCCATTTAGATAGGTGTTGTTTTATAAAATAAAAGTTTACCTTTGCACATGGCTTCGGGCCATATTGTAGTTCTTAATCATTTTTTTAAATTACTTTTGAACCTTGTGAGTTTTTCCCCATACCACAGTTTATTATTAACACCCACAGATTGTCTGTGATTCCTCTGTGAACAGCTTTCATTTCTTCTCTTTGAGCTGCTGCTGACATACTGCTGATCACGCCCAAGTTCAATCAGTGAACAGGAGTCATTTGGCATCACAGGTTAGCCCTGTTTGGTTATGTTCAGCCCTGCCCCCCCAAAAAAAAATCAGGAACAGAGGAACTAGAAAATGATGTGAGTGGGGTGGAGCGATAAGACAACAGGCTCAAAGATCCAAAAAAAGTAAAATTGTTAGTGTATTATCATGAAATTAGCTTTTCATTGACTTAAAATCTTTTAACGTTATACAGATATGTACTAAATGAAATAATAGCTTCACAAAAGAATAAAGCAAAATCTTTGTCTATTTCAGAAAATAATCACATTTTAAATCTTTGACTGTGATAACAGAAAGGTTTTAGATACATCATCTAATGCTAAAGCTACATCTCTAAGCTAGGCTAATGAAAAAAATCCTTTATAATCATAGTTTAGGCATTACCATTTTACAAACACCTATTATGTTGTAAAACGGCTCAGGATGGGTGCAGAAAGTGTTTTTCTCCCACATAGACCTCATATTTGCACAGTGAAGCAGTTTTTTTTTTTCCTGTATCACACCTTAGCAAAGCAGGTAGCAGACAGAGAAGAAGACATGAAAAACTGCAAGCCTACGCATGCTGCACTACACACTGTGGTGACTGTTAAAAATCCAGACATGAGAGTTCTTCACACATGATTCACGTTCCAAGCACACGGCTGATGATTTGCAATCCAGCAAGAAGAGCCGCTGCTAAACACTTTATAGAAGAGGAGTGGTTTCGCTAGCAGGAGATGTGATGTGATGGAAGTGCGAAGAGGTGCAGTGAGGAGGTCTGGACAGACAAAAAAAAAACCTCAAACCTACTCTCTGACCGCTTTAGATCAGGAAAGCAACAGCTCATCTGTGTTAACCTGTTAAAAAGTAACACCAGTACTCTAAAATGTACAGGGTGTGTGGATTTTCTCACAAACAGCTCATGCAAAGTGGACCATTTGTTAGACACTTGATAAATGAATAGGTGGAGTTAATAAGGTGAAATTAGCTTGTAAATGTAATATTCTCATCAGATGATCACACTCTTCTAATAAAATGAAGCATAGTTTCTTTGGATATGTGTGACTCACTCTTGCTGGAGTGCTGTCTGGGCCCACGGCAGCATGTCTTCTCAGGTTAATGACGTGCACCTCCTGAGGCAGACTCATGGTGCCGTTACTTGCACAGCCTGACATGATAGCGTAGGTCTGCACGACGGCTTGCACCGGGTGACCTGCCCCGACCGGCAGCAGCTCACACGGGCTGCGCGACACCGGCCCTTCAGAGAAACAACAAACACATATGTTTTATAGGAGTTTAGGACATTTCTTAAACACATATATGAAAGAAAAAGAAAAAACAGGAAAAATGTAAACTAGAAAACTGTTGGTACAAGGATTTCTCTCCTCATTTTGTCTGACTAAAGCCACAGACTTTTACAAAGATTTGATGCAGCAAACAAGCTTAGAAAAAGTGTATAATTAGGAACAGAAGGATAATATGGTTTTCAGTTTGTTTTTGCTTTTTCCAAACAAAGTTTTTAAAACCAGGAGGTATAATTACCATGATTTGGGGTTCTTTGACTTTTTGTGTGTTAGTTTTCTGTTTCTCCCTGTTATTTGGTTTTGTTTTACTTTCTGAGTTCATCATTTACTTGTTTTAGTTTTAGCTCTAGTCCAGGAATTTGATGCTTTTCGGTTTCACCGTTACCTTTACAAAATTACTAATGCTAGTTTTGCTATTTGGGCTTTTCAATGCAGGTTCATTTTTCCAGGTTCATAGTATCTGATGTTTTTTTTATGCTTTCTAGTTTATTCTCGTCTTTCTTCTCTTTAGTTACATTGTGTCATGTTTGATTTGTTAGGATATTTAGTTCTGCTCCAGTTCAGTTGTGTATTTTGGTTGTTTTTCTTGTCTTTGTGTAATCAGTCAGGTCATGTTCAGCTGCTGTCATTCCTGTTTTTTTCTGCCACCTAATCATGTAATTCAGTTCACCTGCTAACAAATCTTTGTTTTGTCCTGTCAACTCCTACTTATTCCTGTCAGTTAGCTTTCCACCTTCGTACCTTTTAACTTTTAACCTAATTTTTGCGAGGCCATTTATGCTTAACAACTAGAATGTGGAATGAAGCTAATTTTCCTAATTAAAATCTTTAAATTCACCGTTCACCTCAGGCTGCATGTCTACACTTCACATTCATATGACACATTGACAGCTTTGATTGGCATAAAACCGACACTGCTGATGAACTCAACATGATTCATTCCCATAAAGAGAGACAGCGATGGGAATATGATTCTGTGGTACTAATGAAGGACGGGGAAACCGATCAGGTTTGAAGAGAACATGGATGTCTAAGTGTTCTGCTGTTCTGAAACGCATAGGATCTAAAATAAGCTAAATTATGGTGGTAAGTTAAATCTCTATGCAAACATATGCTTAGGTGTAGGACTGCAGCTAACTTTCCTCAAATAGAAAAGTTTTACTTTCATCTGGTTTAATTCTGTAAAAAAATCTTCTTTCAGGAACCTTTTACCATCCAATTATTAATCAATTAATCAAAAAAATAGATGATTTGATTAGCAAAATAATTGTTTGTTGCAGCCCTACTTCCTAACATTCGATCAATGGTTCTGTTTGCATCTTCTTCCTGTTCTTCTCATTTAAAGGAGGTTGCCACAGAACCTTCAGATGCATTACTGCCACCAGCTGGTAGGGAGAGTTACAGCCTCATCAGAGGCTGTAGTTTCATACGTGCAAATTAGTAGCTTTTTTTTTTTATTGTTGCAAAAGGACCAAATGCAATTCTTTCATTCACTTTCTACTACATATGTTTGTGACAACTACTTGACTGTGTAGACCAGGCTTCCTCAATTATGTTCCTCCAGGGCCGGTGTCCTGCACCTTTTAGATGTGTCTCTGCTTCAACACACCTGAGTCATCTAATCAGGTCATTAGCAGGACTCTAGAGAACTTGGCTGCATACTGAGGAGATCATTTAACAATGATAGTCAGAGATGCGTCTAAAATGTGCAGGAAAACAGAGCTCAAGGGCCAGATTTGAGTTTGCCTGCTGTAGAGAATAGAGACTTCCTTCAAGATTACCACAGGAGTCCATGTTGTACAGGTTTGTACATTGGTCCCACTGAATACGAGTAAGAATCTTATGGCTCTATTCAACGTAATGTTTTAGAATCAGTATCATGCACTTATTACGGTGATTTCTTCTTCAGTCCATACATGGATATAATCTTCACCTTAACTACTGACGTCTGTTTTCATATATTTTAGTGTGAAATACTATCCAGTCTGCAGTCACACATAATTGAGCCACCTTTCAACATGCAGAGCACAGTTACCTAAATGAAGACAGTTACATTTTATTTGTGGTCAACGTCAGCTTTTATAGTACAAGAAACCC
>JAUZNJ010041305.1:0-10074 GCA_034780135.1 Jordanella pulchra | reverse complement strand
TCAGCTGTGCTGAAGCAGAGAAACCTCTAAAACCTGCAGGACAGCGGCCCTCCAGGACCGACTTTGGACATGCCTGGTCTAAAACATCCATCAGTTATTGTCAAAGGGTTTCTGAAGATCTCTCTGGACTTTTAGTTGGATATCTATCTTCCAGTCTATCTTCATTTACTTTTTGCTCTTTCATCCCAAAGACATGGTAGCTGTAATAACCTGGCTAAGAGGTTTTCTTGAACTACATATCTGTATTTCACATTGTTTTCACAACACCTTCCAATTTCTCTGTGCCTGCTAATAGAGGCCTCTCCACCACATATTGCTGCCACCACCGTGCTTCAGTTTGGGTACGGTGTTCTTTTTTGTCTCCTACATGGGCTGCGTTGAAGAACTGGAAATGGGATTAGATGCTTAACCAGATTGGTACTAATATCTCTTTTTTATTTGATATTGGTCTTGGTCAATTTTTGATGGTTAAAGATGTGAAGAACTGGTTCCTTCTCACCATTATTTTTTGACTCTGATGACAAAGGCTTTTCATGGATGTGCCTGTATTATCCTTATTCCTGCTAAAATGACTGATTTTGAAATTCTTCTGGGAGTTTTTTTTTTTTTTTCATTTATCACTCTGAAGATCTTTGAATGAGTAAAACAAGCTTGCAGTAACGATAAACTTTTTCAGTTTTCATAGATTCAGTGGAAAACAAGGTGGTATCCCTGCTGCTAGTGGCCGAGCCAGAGAGCATCTTTGCCATGCCGGACCCTACGGTACCCGAGAGCGACATCAAGGCTCTGACCACCCTGTGCGACCTGGCTGACAGAGAGCTGGTGGTCAACATCGGCTGGGCCAAACACATCCCAGGTATGAATCTCTCTCTCTCACTCATAGATCTCTCCCACACACACCGCCACACACGTTAGGTCCACTAAGTCCCTAATCAGATCAGAGAAGGGATTGTTCTGACTTGTGGCTGCCAAGACAGGCCAAAGAAGGGGGGGGTATCTGTGTGTTATCTGTCAGTCATCCTATTTGTGTGTGTGTGTGTATTTGCGTGCCAGCATGTTGTAAATTGTGAGCTGTGCCCCTGCTGACCAAAGTGTTCCCACACCAACCAGATGACCAATGGCCACATGGAAGTTTTAATTTGTTTCCTGGGCGGCAGCCGCCTCCCTGTCAGGTCTGAATTACAGAAATCCTCCTGGCTCTTGGATCACACTGAGCTTTTCCTCCGTCACGGAAATAGCAGATGAGACACGCTGAGTTGTTTTAGTTTTGTCTGTTCTTGTTGTGCAGGTAGAATAAAATCTTTGGGATGCTTCATTACGTTCCACTTACGGGGAAGGCAGAGCTCTCATTTTACTCAAAGGTTTTCTTTTGATGCTTTTGATACGGTTATATTAGAATAATGTAAAGCCTTGCTTTTATCAACTATTTAATTCAAAGGTACATATCTATTTGCAAAAGAAATAAACTGAAGCAATCTCTTGTATTAGACTGATGCTAAAGAATGGGTTTAATTTACATCAGTCTAAAACTCCAGCATAAATCTACAGATTGACATAGAGTGAACTCCTGTTTTTTAACTATTTGCTCAACTATCAGTTTAAAAACTAGGGGCAAAATGTCCAATGCTTCTCCTTAAAACATATCAGTAAGTCTAAATACCTTCCATATTTAGTGATATATGGTCACAGTTTGGATATTTCTGGTGGTAAAACATTGAAAAAGTTTAAAAGAAAGATTTTTGTTCCCTGCTTTTTTTTTAGCTTTTATCATTTTTTTCTCTACCTCATCAGCAGTGTTATTCACACCCAAAACATCACTAGGAAAACACCTGGGCTCTTTGTTGATGTCTTGTCTCTGAATTGCTTACAAAACAAGTGAAACAGGTGTGTATGTATATGTGTGTTTAAGGGTTTCTTCTATGCAGTTTTTTCCGCTGCATCTTTTTCCAAAAAGTAGATCAAAGGCAGCCTTTTAGTTGTTTGTTCCTCATCAGCATTTCCATACTGTTGTTTCTAAGAAATCCACCTCCTCCTTTTCACCCAACCCCTCCAGCGTGGTTCATCTCCTCACTCTCCCCGACGCACACAGATGGAGTCCGATTGACGGGTGTATATTTGTAGCCCCTTACCAGTAGAGGATTTAGCTAAGGGAGCGGAGGAGCGGTGAGCGGCGGCTGTAACCACAGCAGATGCCCACCAGAGGGGTGAAGGAGAGGAGAAGGAAAGGACAGGAAGACATTTTTCATAAAGGTGTCAAACACATTTCTTTCTGCATTTTGAAATGGCACCAAAAATACACGAATCCTAGAAAACCCATCAGGCATGTCTGGAAAAAAAATGGACATTTAACCTAAAGGTAAAGTTAAATAGAAGCCAACATTTTGCTTCTCTTCGGGGTAACGTAGCTCTTAACCTTCAGGTGATCTTCACAGACCAATCATCTTGAGGAATGTCCCCTTGTTTTAAACCTTGTTGTTTGAAATGGAAAAAGGGATTTCACCGTCACCGACGAAGCTGTTTCTCAGTGAAACATTTATTAAAACTATGTACTCTGTCGGAAACTCCTGTAAACATCATTCTAGGAAACTTATTATCATTTTTCCCAGACTTGGATGAGTAGACCCAGACCAGTTTGACCAGCTAATGTTGGAGAAATCAGCTTTTCCATCTATGAAACTGGAGACAGTGCAGAGCAGTTAGCCTGGATCAGTCCTAACAAGGAGGACTTTAAAGGTAGAACCCTACAACGCTTTCCTATTCCTTCCTGACAGCTTGTGGTACTTTCACTGAAAGTGAAAGGAGTTTTCTCAGGTACATGGAGCACTATGTGCTCTACTCCTGCACCTGTTTCTGCACAATGCTGCTTCACCTGCTGTAAACAAAACACAATTTCCTTTGCTTACAAAAAAGACGCATTTAGCTGTTAGAAAGGTTTTCGTGGAAAAAAACATGGACATTGTTTTGAAAACAGAAGGAACACCACCTATTGCCCTCACTTGGCTGCAGGCTGGCTACCTCAGCTGATAGCCAGACTAATTACCACCTAATAGCTTCTTTTCTCTGTATTTCTGAGCAGTAACACCTATAAGTGTACTTACTTGAAAATGATAGATTTTATGTAAATTTACCTTCTTGATCTTCTTAGTATTTTGTTCCAGCAGTTAAAGAGTCTGTTGCTTTGCAAGGAGTGTAAAACAGTGTCAAGGTGGACTGGCACCTGGTGGTTGTTCAGGGCTGCATAAGAGTTATAATAACAGATGAATCTATTATTAATAGATTGTTAATAGAACAATCTATTGTTCTAGATAACAATTTCATAATTATATAAACTGAAAATCCATCTTATTATATTTTAACCAGACTGGGAATCATTTTTGCTTTTCAATTTCAAATAAAACAACTTAAATAAATATTTTATATTTTAGTTTTTTAATTGCTATGTAAATACCATGAGCCTGGTATTGCATGAAATTGAAAATTTCACACAGTTTATTTGTATCATTTTTCCACCAGCCCATTTCTGGTGCTAATCAAAAAACTCGATTAGCATAAATCCAGCCTGTTATCTTACATATTGATTTTTAGAATGATGGAATCATTGTGACTAAAATGTGACTGTTTACGTATGTTTACATATGTAAAGTGAGGTATTGTTTCTTTTTCAAATCAAACATTTCACAAAGAAAAATGCTCAAACTTAACCGATTCTTGTGTTGGAGTCGTTAAAAACAAGAAACATTTGGCAAAAATGTATTGTTTTTTATGATCGTTCTCACCATTCTTCTCACGTTGTATCTATTTTTTAACAATTACAGATAAATAAGGTGACGAGTTATTAATAAAATCATCTTAAATGAAGATTTGCAAAGTAAAATAATCTGAAACATTTAACATGTGGGACTAAGCAAAGAAAAGAAGTGGCCCCAAGAGACTCGAACACTGAGAAAGGGCTGTTTGAATAATAGTCCGGCCTTACCTAGCAGCGTAATGGCCGTGTCACATCAGCTCTGGATGAGTGGCACAACACACAGCAGCCCCCATTGCTGGGAGAACCCAGGGTCTTGGCTGAAGTGTCCCAGGCCATGTGAGCTCTTTGCCCAGGGGGAGGTGAGTGTGACGGGGGACTACTGCCCTGGCTGCACCCACTCCTCTGTGTCGGCTCCTATCAGGCAGATTGACAGTGATGTGGTGTGAAGTCTGAGGGGCAAACTGGAAGAAGAGCTGGCTAAAGACCAACTGGCCTCTTTGGTTTTGGCCATTTTGAGCCTGTGATGCAGAGCTGGCTGCGGATGTGTGTGTTTGAGGGGACTGTTGGGTGACGACTGTGTTAACATGTGGTGATATAAACTAGCTGTGCTTCTGTGGATTTGTCAAGCTAATGTTGAGGGTAGATCTGACATGTTTCTGGAGGGAAAATGTTTCCATAATGGGGTGCAGGACAAAATAAAGTCATTTGTGAGGGGAATTTAAGAATATTTATTTCAGAACGCAAAAAATGCTAGTTTTTGATGAGGCAATGCTGGGAAATAAAATTCAAAAACAAGAGAAAAAGAGAGAAATGTTTAGTTATGTGGGTTCTTTGGCCACATTAAATCTTTACGTTTAGCTGTTTCTGTCACACACACACAAAAAAAAACCAAACATCCCAGTTCTCTTTCATTTCAAATATTATCTGTATTGAAGATTCAACTTATTTAATTTATCGATGACTTGCTTCAGATTCTATCTAAGCACAGACTCACACAGGTCCCTGTCCCTGATCGATGGCTCTGCTCCTGAATTCTGATCCCTATCGACTAATGAAATGACGGCGTTTCCAATCTATCTGGAGGCGAGTGTGGAAACCGGTGCTGGAGGCACCACCACAGGAATTTTAAAGAGCCGTGCTTCCTGATAACAATCACAGATGGTGTCAAAACTACAAACACCACTCCCTCCGTTCCCCTGCTCTTTCAAATCTTTTGTTTAATTACAGTAAACGAGTGTCTGTGTGAGTGAGTGTGTATACAGGCTTATGTGGGGCAGTGAGTGGGTTTAATAAGCTCCAGTTGGTTGTAATTGTCAACCAAAGTAGGTGTGTCCTGCAGAGACTAATGAAGTTGGCCAAACATTCCCTCTGTCCTTTCTTATGTCCTTTGCTCAGTGCCCATTTCATATGTAAAATTATACAGCTGCCAGCACATACTGCACTATTAATAGAAAAGGACATTTCACCACAGATACTATAACAAAGCTTTCTGTCAGAGCGTTATCACTTACAATGCTTATGAAAATGCTACCTGGGTACAAACATGTCAGACAAAGGTTTTTTGAACCACTGGAGTTATTGTAATTATATGTGAGCAACATGAAATATATTTGTTTGTTTGTAAAATAGCTCTTGACTCTCAGATTTGAAATTAGCTCTGGACTTTGACTGGGCCATTCTGTTGTAACTCAAGGTAAAAAGATGAATCTTCCTTACAAGAGGTGTTCTTTAGGGACTTAACAGCGTTAAGCCGTATTCATCTTCCAGCCAACTTTGACCATCCTTCCTGTCTTTCTCTGAACATGGACACCGGATGTGTCCCTAACATGGGTTTCGACAAACGTCCAGGAGAAATGTGAAGCTCTTCTTCACCATTTTAGCCAAACTATGTTCTTGCAAATCTAAGATTGAGACCAGGAGTACCTGACTAATAGTTGTATTATTCACAGATTGTTTGCTGTGCAGCTTTGCAGCGTCTACAGACTTGTCACAGACTTTCTTTTGCTGTCAGTTTTGGTGAACAGCTATCATGATAGTTTTATGTATTTCCCTGAACCCTGGTTTTAGCTTGACGTGTCATTTTAGCCCCTCTCATCTGCTTAATTTCTCCACACCCTGCACCTACGAAAAGTTGTAACCAGGCAGACAGTTTGAGTGAAAACATGGCAATGAGTGAGAGCTTCTACTGGCAGGAGGTTTATATAAATATTAATTATGAGTTGGGCAATAAATAATACCACCATCAACACTGTGAACAAGCATCTGGTCAATCGTACCCTAATCTTTCCCCATCACTTCTTCTTCCAGGCTTCCCTACCCTCTCCTTAGCCGATCAGATGAGTCTCCTTCAGAGTGGCTGGATGGAGATCTTGATCCTACGAGTGGTGTTTCGCTCTCTCGCCATGGAGGACAAACTAGTTTATGCCGAAGACTACATCATGGATGAGGAGCAGTCTAGATTGGCTGGGCTGTTTGATCTGAACAATGCAATCCTGCAGCTGGTAAAGAAATACAAAAGCATGGGGCTGGAGAAGGAGGAGTTTGTGCTTCTCAAGGCCATCGCTCTCGCAAACTCAGGTACTACATTAGATTTATTTAAGAATCTGCCTATTCAGTTTTTTTTTGTTGTTTCTTTTTAACTCCATCGTCTTTCCTTTCAGATTCCATGCAAATCGAGGACTCAGAGGCAGTTCAGAGGCTTCAAGACGTCCTCCACGGAGCCCTGCAGGACTATGAGGCCACCCACCACCCTGAGGACTGTCGGCGCGCTGGAAAGCTGATTATGACGCTCCCTCTTCTCCGTCAGACGTCCGCCCGTGCCGTCCAGCATTTCTGCAGCATCAAACAGGACGGCCGAGTACCTATGCACAAACTTTTCCTGGAACTCCTGGAGGCCAAAGCCTGATAAGAAACAGATCTATATGCTACTTTGTGACCTCAAAGGTTTAATGCGAAATGAAGCAAAGCTTACTGGTGAATAGTGGGTTCTTGACTCTGTGTACTTGTCCTTTTTAGCTCGCACCCCCAACATAGTGACTGAAACCTCTTTTTTTTTTTTCATATTAAAAGAGTCAAATTGGCTGACGTGTGCTAACCAAATGACATACAGGAGAAACGGCTTAAAAGCAGAATAGCGCCTTCTTTAGATACGTCCAATTATATGCCAAACCTTATTTCTTTAACGTTATTTTAAGAAACACTTGATACTTGAAGATCCTTCTGGATTACTTTGCTCATCTTGAAGCCTGTAAAATCTGCATCCTAGTGGTTTAGAGAACATTCTGATAAAATCTTTTGTTTTCTTTGTTGTATACTAGATAATTACTGTTAGTCTTGCCAAAGAGTAAAGACTCCTTACTATTGCATTATGCCAGCAGTTGTCCATGATATTTTGATGTGGCCTATGAAATGTTTCTGCTCCCTGGCTTTATTGTACTCCAAAAAAATATCTATTTCCATTCATGCACACATAACGGAGGTGTTATTGTTATTATTTTGAATATTAATAATATTTCACCAGGTAATTTCAGGGAAAGAGTGCTTATCATCCTAATGCAACTGTACAACAGCAAATTGATATTTATTTATTTGTGGCTCTTTTACTTTTATTTACAAATGGGCTACTGTAGCTAGATGACAATTTTTCTTTTTTTTTTTTTTAAGATTTCTAATTAATATTATTGTAAGTTAATTTTTTTACTAGCTCCTCTCTGCTGTAGCACTGATGACCATATCATGATGTTACCATAGAAGTGGAGTCTGTGCTCGAGCATCATTATATCATACAGTTGTGCAGAACACTAATGTGACTCAGTGTAAAACTAACAGTAAAAGGCATGATGTAGAGTTCACTTCTAAAGTTTACATGCTGGGTTAATGTGGCGCTTTTAATGATTTATATAAACTGCTTTTGGCATTTCTTTATTGTTAGTTACAGATCATTAATTTAATGATTTTTAGACTAGAACAGGGTGAAATTATGGGGAATTTTCTAATCCAAACAAGCTTAAACATATGCATAACCTCAAACTAACGTTTCTTAGGGAATTGAACCTCAACCGCAGGCTTGTTGTCGCCATCAACAAGCTTCAGCCCTATGTTTGACCTCTCTTCATGTCAACGGTAGTAGAACTCATTTAAATGTCCTGCTTTTCTAACCCAGACTAGTCTTTTAACATGGAATAGGTTGGGACAACTACATGAGCTTCACATTAGTCTCTTTTATTCGTTTTCAGTTCAAATATTATGTTATTGAACTTACTTTCTGCACTTTACCAGTACGACTGGCTGTGAAGCAGCCCTTCGGTATGGTGCCGTCACCATCATAAGCTGCAGATATTTGGGATATTTGATGGGGTTGATTTAGGAGCAGGGAATTCATCTTTTTGTCTCGACCCATTCAGATCATGTGGATGTTAGACTAAGCGGCTCAAAGGGTTTTTTTCCGTATCATCTTAACACTCTAACCTTTTGTCTTTAAGCTAACCAAGTATGGGTCACATGGTTAGAAACATATTTGAAATTTATTAGGTTTACAGCATGTTTAGATACTATTTAAATAAGCTGAACCATATTTGAAAGGAAGAGTTTTTAAATGCGCTGCCCTAACTATATCTGAAGCTTTTGATCGGTGACTCCACATCATGCTATGGTGTATTCACCCAGTATGGATTTGAGAAAATGTACAATTAATTCAAAATTTTGTGTACACAACTGTTGGTTTTATTCACTGGACAAATAACATTTGAAACTCATCTTTAAAAGACTGAACTTTACCTTAATGGATGTTGAAAGTTTATGTAAACTTCTGACCAGAACTGTAGATCTGTAATTAGGGAAGCAGGTTGATGTCTTTTTTCTATCCTAGAAGTCTTGTGTTTAGGATCTATCGTGTGCACTGATTTCATTTTAGCCATAATGTTTGGGGGAACCTGGTGGTGGCGCTCTGTTTATCTGCTGGTGTGTGTTTGTTGCGTGAAGAGTCTTCCGCCACACGCCGAACGAAGTGGAGGTTAGCTTGGGTTTAACGCCTGATGCCGCCAACATGATGGTTGGTTCTAAATGTTAGTCCTGTAAGATTTGCTGTTTGTACATCATGTCTTATACCAACAGAGGTGTTTTACAGATGTGAGTGTTTTTTTTTTCTTCTTCCCTGCTGGAGTTGAGCTGTGCTGTTTCATTCTCAGGTGGATTCTTGGGCAATAAAGACGATCCCCTTAATGCAAAGCTCATAATATCTGAGTGTCTTTTTCCTCAATAAAAGCCAAGATGGGTTTGAAGCGAATTCATAAAGAGCTGGTAAGTGGGGGCAGTCTTTTCTGCTCGGCCTGACAATGAACTCTTAGTTCCATGTTCGGCCCATTATGGCACATTTAGGCCATCCGAGCCCAGTTGGATGGAGATTTATAATTAACAGCAGTAATGTAATGAAGTCGAATAGTGGGCCCAAAGAGAGAAATAAACCTGGCTGCCAGCTGCCTGTTGAGCTTAATAGAAGAAGAGACATCCAACTCATTGCTTTTTCATACAGTGAAACAGAGAAAAACACAAAGCTTTACATTTTAGTTGCAATATATATAAAACAGGATGGATCAAGTAATAGAAAAAAAAACATCCACATCCTTGTTTCTACCTGCTAAATTTCCCTTTTAAAATGTTGAAGGCTTCAAGCAATTCAGGTCAAGGTGGAGAATTTTTCACCAAATCAGCTGTCAGTAAGTGAGTTAGCCATCTTGAGTGATGTATTCCCACATGGCCCCGTGTAAATGGGTTAGTATGTGTCGGTTGGCCGTGTTGCGCAGACACCTCCGCTGATGGATGAGGCCTCCCGAGGAGATGGGCTGTAAAAAAAAAGGCTGATTCTGGCACTCAAGGGTGAGATCACTTCCTCAATAAAAAAGCATTGTCCCGAATCATCACAGCAAGGTATGAATGCTGATTAGGGTATTAGATGGTGGATCGCTGCTCTGTGAAAATAAATCAAATGAGGTGAGGTTTAATGTGGGAGGGGGTCTCCGACACGGAGCAATGATGGCTGGGATTATGCACCGGCGGCTACGGGATCAAAAACTGTCATCTGTTTAGTTTTTTTATGGTTTCCTTGTTTTGATGCATGGAGCCATGCAGTTTTAAAAGGCTTTTCCTCGCAGGCTGGAAAAGGTTGGAAGTAGATTCAAAATATTTTTTTCAGGTTTTAAAATTTGAGGAGAATGGTCGAACTTCCAGCCTCTACACCATCCCGTTTTATAGGTTGTCCATCCATCCATCCATCCATCCATCCATCCATCCATCCATCCATCCATCCATCCATCCATCCATCCATCCAT
>JAUZNJ010041304.1:0-10074 GCA_034780135.1 Jordanella pulchra | reverse complement strand
GAGTTTGAAATGTTAATAAAACCAGTGATTTTCTTGCTGCTGTTGAGGCACTGCTATTATTTCGAACACAACTGTAGATACACACCAATGCAGCAATGTTACTTCATTTTATTAGGTAGAAAAGGAAATATCATGACCTTTGGCCGGTTCCTTCAGACCAGCCTTTTGGGGATCTTTTCAAACCTCTCTATGACCACTCTCCCCGACTTTTAAAGGTTTTCTCTGTCTAGTGGCAGGAGCTCATATGTAAAACTCCATGTGAGCACATATGACTCAGCATGAATTTGCATTAGTGACAGAGTATCAAGCCATCTAAGTGGATTGGCAGACTCTTTGGTAGAGAACTGCCTCCCAACAGTTGTAGGAGGTAAAACTTAGGTAGAAAAAGTTGGACAATTGAAATGACACATATTAATAGCACTGGTTCAAGGTCTTCGAACAAACAAACTGTAGTTGAAATAATGATGAAATGACAGATATACACCCTGTAAGAGTAACTAAATAACCATTGGGCAAAGACTGTGATGCAACTGAGCAATTTTTCAATGTATTTGTGTATTTTTTGGTGGCTCTTTCTTTTCCATTGTATTCAGAAGAACTTGGGAGTGAAAAGAACTGGCCAAAGCACTTGTAAAGGAGTAGTTTGGTGCTGCTAGCTCATTGATCGTTGCTGTAGTAAACCTCCCCATAAATGTCAAATAGTAAAATGATATACATTTTTACACAAGCACCACACCTCAAAGTGGCAGGCGTCCCATTTCCTAAAAAGCTCTTGGAAGTCTAAATTATTTTGAAATACACTGAGCAGCCACACACAGCTTTTACCGAGTGGATCTCCATCCCAACTGCCTCACTTCTTCGTTGCATGACCCAGCCATGAGTCAAAAAAATTCTACTGGTCGATATCACAAAGTTGAGGGAGATCTGTTGGCTGAAAATCCAAAACAAGAATGCACTACTAGATTGACATCTAGTGACTGTGAAGGTCATTTGAGTACAATTAACTCACCTTTAGGAAATAGTTTGAGTTTTCTGGAGAATTGTTTTGCTGTGCTATATAAGGGCAGGCCATTTAGGCTGGTACATTTAACCTATGTTCAATTGGCACTAAAGGGCCCAAGTTTTACTAGGAAATATCCCCCAAACCATAATATGGCTAATGCTGGTACATCAATTTATTTAGGCTTAACTTTAACCCCACCATCTGAATGTAGAAGTAGCTAAAATTAAGATTTATCAGAACAGTAAATATTTGGCTAATCTGTTTTTCTTCAATATTTTGGCTTGGGGGGGGAAAACTATGGTCTAAATGTCTTGCTCTCGGCCTACAAAAATGGAAAAGAGTTTGGTCTTTTTCAAGGACTAGCATGGCGTACATTAAAAGATTGCATTGTCTGTCATATGCACAACAACTTCCTTGAAAATTTCTCTATTCTCTGTAAACCCAAGGAAAGATGATTGAATTCTCACCACAACCAAGGGATGGTTTTGGCATAGATTAGCTTTTAAAATGCTAACAAATTATCAGTGAAAAAACATCCTGCTTTGTCACCTGGGGTGGAATCAGTTGAGTGCTGTACAACTCATTTTCGGAAAACAGATTATTGGTTTTCACTTGTGACCAAAATGTCTAACAACACAAAAAAGCTGCTAGAATCATCACTAGTCACTTTTGCAAAAAAGAAAAAAGGAAAAAATAAAAGGTCCTGAAAAGTCGATAAATATAGTAATAAAGACACTGCATTGTAGATGAAAGTAAACGAGACCGACGTAAGAGAAGAATGTTAGCCCCTCCCACCAACCCCCTTTCTTAAGAAAGAGTTCAGTTGTATGTTGTTTTCAGAATTGGAGTCTCAGTGAGAAGTGAAATTCCACCTTAACAATACCATTAGGAGGACAGATAAGGTTGAATCTTGTTGGTCCATGACGACAGCCTGACATTGCTTCCTTGATACCGGATTTCAGTGCCCATCCCCGACAACAACAGGATGGCAAAATAGGGAAACAAAAAATATTGATCTACATCCCTAAAGGATTAACCAGTAAGTTTAATTGGCTGTAACACTGACAGGTGTTAATCATCACATTCAGGAGGTTGAGTTTATCTACGGATATGAAAACAAATACAGATAGATGTTCAACATTTGAATCAGTTAGTTTTTGTCTTGCTTAAATATTCCTATTTTAATCATGTATCACTGTTGAGATGTGAATTTTGCTAAACAAGAAAACGGTTTCCAGGAGACAAAAAGAGGCTAAACAAGAGGTACATCGTTGTGCCAGACGGAAATAATAAAGGGGCCAAAAGGTTTATTATGGTTTGGTTTAATGCACACTTATAAAATTAGTTCCATGGCAAAGCTAGACTCATGCTCTCAAATTTTACAGTTTCTAATTTCTGGTTTAAATTGCATGAGACACAAGTATAAAGCTGTTGCTCTTATAAAACCCAGAAGCAGAGAGCTTAAAAGTCTGCAAAATAAGCCAAACACAATGTTGCGAAATTGATAGCAACCAGCTCATATTCTTCACAAGGATGAGACATAGGACAGAGTAGAGAAAAAGGCTGTCAGAAAATGCAGTGTTTAGGAGTTTGGGGAAAGAAAAAAACATTTTCTTGAATAAAACAACAAAGGCCTGTGGAATTATCCAAAAAGTTCTTAGCTGAATTCCTTAAATCTCATCTAGTTTCTTTTTTGTCTCTTGAAAACACAACTAAAGAACGATAAAACTAGTCAAGTTCTATGGGGCTTTAGGTAAAATGGGGAATGAAGACCGGTTCACAGCAGTGATGGGATCTGATGTGGGATGTGACAGTAATACTAGGGTGGCAACAATCCAGAGGTTGACACCAGACTTTTCATTCCACAAGGAATGAAGCCAGTCTGGCTCGGTGGCTCTGAAATATACAGCACTCCCCCCTCAGACTAACCATCACCAATGTGGTAGCAATCAGTTATGGGTTAGAAGATGTTGATGGAAAAAGAATACCAATAGCCACTTGAATCATTTATCTCCCCACATGAGGCGCCCCAACGTTCCCATTCATACCTCACAGAGTCAGGGACTGTACATTTTGAGAGATGAACAAACTAACATGGCTGTTCTGGGTAGAGCAACAGAGACAGAAATGCCAGTGGTTAAGCCGACTGGCAGGGGTCAAAACACCGCAGATTCTCTCCGTTTCTCTTCCTCTACCCCAGGACACACATATGAATGTTTTCCCCTGCTACCAGAGAGCATATAAACACTGTTATCCTTGCTGATTACCCCATAAGAACCCACAGTACAAAACTGCACCATTCTTATGGTAATTTATGTCTTAATGGATTTACAAGGTTGCTCTAGGCCTGAGGTGCGGAGGTTTTCACTTTGCAGCGTTGAAAGTCTTCAGCCAAGTGAGAAAAGTTTGACTTATGGGGACACTAAATCAAATCTCCACAGCATATAGATAAAAGATGTTAAAAAACAATCCAGTGCCCACAAACAGACATAGTCACCACCCTTAACACAGTCCTAGACACATCCTTGGCAAGAGAGCAATTGCTAATTCATGCGCCCTTCCCACACACACATACACAGACACACTTTACAGAAATCTTTAAGGATTATTTTTATGGAAAAGGACTTGCATATTTTGGCATTTCTAAAGAGTTACAGTAACTGTAATGTTTTCTCCTGCATTAATAAGAGTCTCTGAGAATCAATAAAAAAAAAAAAACAACAGTTTTTTTAACCTGTTTTTGCGTCCTTCATGACTGTGCGGACATTGGAGCTCTGTTGTTTCTTTCTGCTAAATACCCTTGAGGTAAACCTCACAAGTTGGGCTAAATGCTTTTAAAAGGTGTGTTTTGTGTTAACACTGATGTCACTGTTTTAATAGCGTAGGTTTTCCTGGACTCCAACATTTGGTTTAGTTTCTTGAATAGTGTTGTCAAATTAAAAACTAGGACAGTTTGTGACTACAGTTCTTTAGGAGACAGCAGAATGGTGAGGCATTTATTTTTCGAACTTTAGTCCAGACTTTTGACTTTGGGTACTAAAACCAGAGTAGAAAAAGCAGAGACATTGGGTTGGTCAAAGACTCATGCAAGACTTACTACCCTGTTTAATGTGGAAAAATAAAAGTATAACAAGAACTTAAAATTCAGAGCTATATGAAAATATAAATAATTTGTCTACTGTTTGCTGGTCTGAACAGTGTGTTTCACTCAGGAGTGCTTAGTCTTTGCCTATCTTTTTCTACTTTGGGTTCTTTTTCTTCCCCTCTGACTCATTCTCTATTACTGGTCCCAACTGTGGCATCAGCATGAGGCATTTGAGAGAAGTAAATACTGCCCATTTGTTTCAATTAGTTTCACTTCTGCTTAGCTTCCACAGAAATAACCAATAATAATGCTGCTCCAAAGAATAAAATGTGTTTTCCTCTATGTATCCATCATAACATCCAAAGCTATAGACTAGTTTTTTTGGGGGTGAGTATACTGTAACCTTTACTTTATATACAATAATTTATATTTTTTTTTAATGCAATGGAGTTGTTTCTTTTAATAAATACATGTAAGATAATTTTTTTCTAAAAAAGTGACAAGAGCTAAACACAAAGCTCTTGTTAAATTAACAGATTAGATTGAGCAAAAAAATAGACAAAAATGAATCACAATTGCCAAATATCCACCTCTTTAGTGTTATTTTTAAAGTTTGGAAAATTTTGCAATCGGCAGAGATCAATTAGAACAATTTCTTAGTGATTACAGCAACACAGAAAGGTCAAGAAAGACATAGATACAAAACACCTTGTCTGCAATCATTTTTTGCATAAATTGCAGTGAGAATGTTTCCCAGCACAGCCGTCATTGCCTTAAGCTTTCCTAAAAGTGATGGCTGAAATCTGTTTGGTTGAGCAGTTGTTTTTCTCAGTTTCTCCATTCCTAAAATCATCTTTATTTCTAAGAAAAGAAAACTACTTTTTTTGTTTGTTTTGTTGAGTCCATTTACATATAAAGGATCTCTTACGTATTTCAATGAAGAGGTCCGGCTTTGTCACCCTGCCTCGACATTTTGTGCCTCCTTTGAACCCCCCACGTAAAATTTTCTAAATCTGTCACTGCAACAGTTTTCTTTGTTTTGTTTTTTTTTTATTGAGTTTCTGCTCCGCACAATGATATTTTTTGATGTTGTACAAGATAAATGTTATGTTGTCATTAAAAGAGTCTCTATATGGAAATCAGAATAGGAAGGAGTCAAGACTGGTTCTTTAGAAACCAAGACCAGGACCACACCTCTTGATACCAAGTTCAAGACCAAGACTAGATCTTCTGAAACCAAGATCTTACATTCCTTTGTGTCCACTCAAAACCGGTCTGGAGACCTCCATCCCTGCTGCCCAAAAAAAACTTTTGTGGAATAAATATGATTCAACTATTTCAGTCTTTGCTACAACTTCCGTCAAGATGTTGAGCAAAATTCTGAGGTTTTTGTTGCATTATTTGCAAGGATATTCATACTACTGTGCACTTTTTATACATGAAACCTAAGAATCAGACTCCTGTATTTCTTTATGTTACTAAACAAAAAAATTCTTGTAGAAAAACAAGGTTAAAACATATTACCTTAAGAGTGTTGCAGCAGTTCAAAGCTAATTTCCTACTCATGTTACTTCCTCCGCTGACATCTATACCACAGTGGCTGATTCACAATCCAACAGATCTACCTTTACATTATCATACTTTCTAATTGCTGACATTTTTCAAGCTGACAGTCACTGAGATGTGAACATGAAGGGGGGTGGAGAGTGAAGATTGTCCTAGCTTAGCTTTGTGCTTTCATGGCTCACTGGACCTCCTATTATTTCCCTGATGGCCTTTTAAAAGAAGCTCATCCATCACCCACTGACAGCATCTGTCTCTTTCTAACCTCTCTGGTCTGATATGAAATAATATTTTTAAAAAGTCAAGCCTGTCACTATAATGGACAGCTACTCCCAGTGGGCAGTAGGAAGTCAGAGCTTTGAAGCATGTCACTCAAGCTTTGCAGCAGTTGGTGTGTGTGGCCATGTATTTGTTACCTTGTGGGGATAGTGTAAGGCCAGTTTCCCAGGAATATGTTGTATTATGGGTACTTACAGGTATTTGTGGGGACCAGTCAACTTTTCTCCAAAAGAAAAGTTCTATTCTTGGGTTGGTGTTTTGGTTTTAGACTTAGGTGTGAATTGAATCAGGGTCAAGTTTAGGGCTATGTATATGTTGGTAATGGTTAGGCTTGGGGTAAGCGTTTGGGTTAAGCCATAAAAATTTGTGTGAAATGAATGCAATGCAAAGTCTTCGTAAGAATAGTTGGACATAACATGTATGTCTGTGTGTGTGTGTGAAGCTGAATCAGAACTCCAGATAAATAACAAAAAAAGACACAAACAAGAAGAGTATATAGAGATGTCTTCACTATAAGTGAATTTACATCAAAGGGACTTACTTTTTGGTGTGCTGCTGTTTCTTCTGTGGAATCAGTTCTTGAGAGTGATGATAGATCTGGAAAGGAGAGATCTGAATATAAGGAAATGAAGTTAGGAAGTCCTGAATAATATGTGGTGCCTACTGGAGATCTCATACAGGACTCGCTTTTAGTGTATCTAAGGGACCTTAAGGCCTGTGTTGAGGCTTACACTTTTGTCTAATGAAAAAAATATGACGCTCTGCAGCATCTGCTAGGAAAATAAAAATAAGATTCAAGTGACGCATGCAGTTCTGATACATTATTTTTGTTTGTTTGACTGAAGCAGTTTATTCCTTTAAAAAATATTATTTGCCTTGACATTATGAACACATTTCCAACTTCTGCTCTGCTTTCTTTCCAAAGCCAGTCCACTTGCCTTTTCAGTCAGCTCTGTCTCAGCGTTTATGTGCTTATATGTCTGGTAAGCATACACACACATTACGATGATCTGTTTTGATATCCTTCTATGCCCCTTTCCTCTTTTGTAGAATTGCGTTTAAAGCCAACAAACATGTTCCAGTCTGTGCCCATCTGGCATGCTCCATAGGATAAAGAAACAGTATAGTTTGGTTTGGATTGATTAAAGATTAGTCAGTAACACAAACAAACTACTGTCTTGCTTGTCCAGATGTGAAGAGAATTAGGCCCTAATGAGTTCAGCCACACTGTGTGTTAGGATAAATTTAAATAAGGAGGGAATGGGGTCCAAGAATAGCAGGGAAGTTGCTGCAATAAATGTGTATTCATAATATTAATATAAATACTGAATTGGACGGGTTCCTTTGCCTATACGCCTGTTTTGTTTTTTGACTGAATTTATTAAGATACACTATTCCGACAAAGACCATGTTCTAAAAGAATGTTAAAGCCATTTCTATTCACTGTATATGGTGTGCTGACTATTTGTTTTCTTTTGGGTTGTCCAGATGTGAATTGACTCAGTTTTATCAAGTCGACTTGTCAACGATAAATCGCCTTTTTTGAATGCCCTAGTGTAAAGCATTGGCCCCCAACATTTTTGCGCCGTGTTTATTGTTAAACAATATTTTTATAGACCATTCTGTAGCTGTAGTACTCTATGGTGACTATGGTCTCATTAAATATGCCTTTAAAATAAGACACAGCAAAATAAGTGCATGAAAACAGCCTACTAGCTACAGTAGGAGCCCTGAGCTTGTTTTGCAGCAACGACACGTTATTACGAGACCTAGTCATATATATGGACTTAATGGAGGGAATCCAGTAATTTTTCAGAACAAAACAAAAGGACACAGAAAATAAATCCGTCAGAAGCAATAGCAGTTATTAATTCATATGGACTGGTACTGGGATGGGCTCAGGGGTCGGGGATAACGAATGTAAAGAAAACCATTTTTCTCAGTACATAACATTTTGCTTGTTGGCAACAGGTTTTGATGGACGGCACCATAATGATACCTTTGCTCATGGGCTATGCTATTTCCATTTGATATAAAAGACTCAGCAATTATGTGAGATGTTTAGTATTTAGATGTTCGTATAAGGTGCAACATGGCAATAAAAGAGGAATAAACAGTTTTGCATAGTACTATTCATCCACAAGACAAACTTTTACACATTGAAGTAGGTCACACAAAAACAGTTTTTAATGATATGAAGGATTTTTGGGGATTTATGGCAGATTTTTTTGCATTAAAAAGGAAGGACAACAACTGGGAAAACAAATAAGAGAAGTATAGGTATAAAAGTCAATATACCAATTAAAATCCTAGTATCAAATGATTTTTTTTTTTTACATATAGTATGACCATTACAATTAAAGGTTACCAAAAAGGCTCAAATTTAAATTGTTGCCTTGCAGTGATGTAACAGCCGTGCTATTACAGCTTCCAAGGCTCCCTCTGAGGCTTTGTAAAAAAAAAAACAAACAAAAAAAAAAACAAATCACTGCAAGTAGGTACCACCTAGGGAAAATAAATAAACCAGGCTATGACGAAGCATTAATTGCGAGTAGAGAGGGTATACTGAGTTGGAAGATTTCAAGCAGTACAAATCCAGCCTTAACTGCATAAGCCATAAACTATCTGTAATTACAGCATTTAGTCATCTTACAGGTCCAACAAATGCTGTAAATACAAATAAAAACAATTCTGTACAATTCTTTGATGCACATTGATCTAGAAATTAATGATCCTGCATCCACTGGCACACATATGAGGTTGCAGCCGAAGCAATTATAGTATTCTATCATTATTGGTTGTAATTTGGCAGCAAAGACAAAGCTGTTTTAGTTAGCTCATCCAAGTGGCATTGAAAAGAAAAGGCTGGATTTTTAACTCGTTTTTCGAAAATATCTTAAAGTCATGACCTCAGATGACTTCACTGTTATGTTAACTGTACATTATTGGTTAAATGGGGACTAACACTGAGAAAAACAAGCCTCTGCTTATGGTTAAGTATGTAAGCACAAAAACAAGCAAAACTGATTTATACTGCACCTTTCAAGATATACAAATCACAAAGTGATTTACAATATACTAACACAAAAGGCCAAAAAATAACAACGTATTAAAATAAGAGAAATTAATCAAATCACATTTAAAGAGATATATTCTTTAACAGGCTTTTAAAAGGGACCTCTGAAGCCACAGCTTTAAAATCCAAGGGATTCCATCGTCTGGCGCCCACTTAACAGAAAGCTCTGTCTCTTTTTATATGTTTTTACTTAGCTTCTGGCATCATCACCAGGCCCTGAACAAAAGACCACAGGGACTTGCCAAGGACTTTTGGGTGCAAAAGTCATCTGACATACTGTAACCTGGTCCCTGAGAGTAAAGAGCTTTCTAAGTCAACAAAATAAGCCAAATTGCATTCTGAAATAATACGGGATTAATTGTAATTGCATAAAGATTAATGTGTGAAAATTTAAATGTTTTGTCAGAAGCCTTACAGTGGTGTTGGAACAACTTGCAGCCATTCTAAGGAGGTCTTTCAAAGACATTTTGTGAAGTGCATTGACTAATCCAAATGTGAGTGAATAGAAGCATGAATAATTATTTCCAGTTCAGGATGTGACACAATGGAGCTCAATTTGGAAATATTTTTCAGATGATGATAAAAAAGGAACAGAGACTTGAACCACAGTCAATGGTTATGCCAAGGTTCCAAACAACATTTTGCCAAAGAACTAAGAGTTCCAAGTGTTGCTTTTACCCTGAACAAGCTTTTTTCTAGACTATCTTTAGTTTTCCGTTTTACGTTCTGCCATCCATTGTTTAATAGGATCTAGGCACTTAACAAACTATGTATTTTAGACATTTTTATATGTTTTTTTGTCATAAACTCAGCAGAGGTTGATTCATATACAGAAGTTTCACTGGAAGCGACACCTAGCTACAGCTCCTGAAGCAGCTGGGGGTACTGTACAACCTAAGAGTGGATCTGGTGGACTTAGAGACGCTGGAGCCGAAGTTGGTGAAATATTTGCAGTATTCACGGTTCGTGCAAATGCACCTTTAACCCTTTTAGGACTACCATTATAAAGGTCCGAATGAGCATCTTTTTACATTTTGGATGCTGCAGAGTCATTTTTAGGAGCATTCC
>JAUZNJ010041303.1:0-10075 GCA_034780135.1 Jordanella pulchra | reverse complement strand
TATATATGGAGAGAGAGAGAGAGATCTTTTCTTTTTGAAGAAATAAACAAAAATAAACAAAAATTCTCCTTCTGAAGGGATTTTCTTTAATGATTAATATTTGAAGTGTCAAGTAATTAAATACAATTATGCTTTATTGATCCTCGAAGGGCTGCATACATGGGGTGGACGCGGTGTCCAAGGTGTTGCTTCTGTAAAAAACGTGCTGCCCTTGCAGTTAGAAAAACAAGAGAAAGGGATCACAACGAGTGAGGGGACGAAAAAAAATAATATTTTATGCTTCATCCTTAGCAGGATCCAGCATGAGATTGCAAAAAACCTCAACACAAGAAGCAGCACTGATACAAGGACAACATCTTGCAGGGAATGGTGGAGGAGGATGAGAGGTAGATTTATTATATCTGAGCTTTTATAAAACTGTTCAGATTTTTAAACTTTAAATAAAAAACATCTTTTAGAACATAATTATAAACACTTCTACTGGCCAAAGTAACATATTTCATATTATTATCATGGGAACGTCCAGACATAACAGACCCTCCAATGAAAATAAATTATAATGGAGTAGAACTGGCATTTGTAAAAGAAAAGACTATCTAATCATAATAAATATATCCCCATCAAAACATGGATCATGGATTCATCTTGCCATTATCCCTTTGCAGTTTTTTTTTGCTCAAAAAAACAGGGGTACATGTTTTTACAGAGGTAGCACAGTACATGAACACATGATATCTCTTGTCATCACGTGAAACAAAGCTGGACTCATAGCATATTCTGTCATATTTTAGCCTAGATGCCTATGTACAATTTAGATGTTGTTCAGATGCTTTTTTGTTTGCTTTTTTTTAGCTCTTACTGATAGACATTAGAGCATCTTAATGTTGCCAAAAAAATAAAAGGTATTTTTTGATTATTTGATTCAAACTCTTATTGAAACAGCAGTCAAACTGTGTCCAATTTATCCATCTTCAGTCATTTGTTGAACTTATTCTCCCCAGTCATTTCTGCCTCATCTTGTTATTCAAACCATCTACTATTCTGTTTCATCAACTATCTATTTTAGCCTCCTGGGCGTTAAGGAGGCCGAGTCTTTTCATGCTGCCACTTCAAAGTCCTATTGTACTTTCAAATAGCTATAGGACTGAGGTGGTTGTCTTTCGGGCAATTCATCTAATGATTTCTTTTCTCCATTCACATTAAAACATGGGCCTTATAGCCAGATGAGGTGTCATGTCAGGCTAGAAATCCTCTTCAGTCCTCCAAACTCTTAAGAACCCAATAGATTGAATTCCCTGCAACTGGGGAAGGTCTGTATAGTGAAGCAACATTTTACCTACACATAGAGTCTACTTTTATTTAAACTATTAATCGGGTCTGTGTTGTTTGTATTTCAATGTTATCTGCAGCTGTAAGGACAGGATTAGCCCATTTATCTACACAGTCATAAACAATGCAAAGAAAGGTTTAAAGTTTCCAGGCAAAGGAGCAGTCTCTTCCCTCTGAACCTTACAGGGCAAACAGATTTCACTAGCTTGCATCTACAACCGCCTTCCTTTAGTCTCCTAAAGAGCTTGTTTTCACAGGTGAAGGGTTAGATTGTATGTTGACTGGTAAATTGAAAGCTTTACCTTGATACATGGCCAGCACTGAACCACAAGGGTCCAAAGCAAAGTCTGTGTGGCTGCTGACTCAGTCTGTCTCTTTGCAGTCAGCTTTAAGGAATATTAAAGGTCTTTCTGAGGGCAAAGAGTTTCCTCCAACAGTGGATACTAATGCTCCAACCTCTGCAGAAGTATTAGCCAAGTCATAATGTTTAGCAAAGGGTATAAGAAAACATCTTTGTTTTTTTTTTGGTTTTTTTAATAATAAGCATAATTTCACAACCTCTGTTGTAAAAAGGTTTACTTTAGGTAAAATACATTTTTGCATGGTTCGTAACTGCGTTGTGCTTTAAAAGATTTCCTTCTTTAAGAGCCTGTCTCTATTTCTATACATTATTTTGCATTTTAATTTTCATAAAATACCTTTCATTTAAAGCCATCAGTCCAATGTCAAGGCCCTATGCTGACTTTATTACTTGTATATAGAAACTTTCTTAGTCTATATTCAATTGGAGTTTCTACATGTTTTCCTTTATTTCGCTTTGACCTGCTGATTCTGACGCCTCTGCAAATATAACAACATTTCAATGTGATCGTTTTAGCTGTAACTCTTTATCTGATTGGAGACTTTTACGATATTATTTCTGCAATATGTTTGTGATTTAAAATATCCTGGCAGGAGTTTTACCAGCATTTCTGATGTCAGTTAGCTACATCCTTTGGCATCAAGCACAGCATAAATGATGGCATGAGAGCCAAACCAGTGAATCACAGCAGCCTCTTTGGTTTCATTGAAGCATTGCTCTGTGACATTACAGTGCACAAGCTTTGAAATTGATGTTTATTTAAATACCTAAAAAAAAAAGGACCAAACATTTATTTTCCACAAAAATGTTTTCCATTCCCTTTTTTCCTTGAGAGTAAAGCCCATGACATCATCGTCCTATGCTTTTATAAAATAACCTAAAAAATATTTAAAAGTACTAAAATTTTATTGACAAAACTTTGAAAAAAAAAGACAGTTCCAATTTAATTTATTCATAAAACGCATTTAAGAAGGAAAAAACAGTTAAACCAAAGTGCTGTACATTAAGAGAACAGGTAAAAAATAAAATAAAATCAACCATGCAAGTGTTTTAGATGAAACAAATAACAGCTTGATTTTGTCAATTTGAGCTTAAAAGTAATGGAAAGGAAAAAAAAACGGATGGATAAAAGACTTTTTCTTATTTTTAATCAAAGGTTGTTGACTGTAATGTTTTAAGCATTAATTGGAGATCTCTCCATCATTATGTTTAGTAGTTACTATAATTAGACAGATACAGGACATCTGTTCTTTCTACAGTCATCAGCATCTACAACAACTCAACAAGGAAACCCTCATAAGAGTTATAACATTAAACTTTTCTTTTTGGATCAATGAAGTATTTTTGAATAGAATTTTAATGTAATAAAACTACTTATTGAGTCCCTGAGCAGAGAACAGTTCTTCTAAATGACAGTGACTCTCTGAAGAGGTTTTGCATTTGTTTTTGGCAATAATTTATTTTTCGATAAGTTTTAAGAAAACGGATCTCTTGGTCTTGCTCAAAAGGTTTGAGTTAATCCACCGGGGCAACAGTGAAGGTAGAGGTTTGTTCTGTAATTATTGGGTTGCTGGTTCAAACCCCAATCTTTCAATCAGTGTGTGATTGGGTGAGTGACTGATTCACTTTTTACACGTTTAACATCTGCTTATTCTTGCAGATCTGTGGGAGAATCATTGGATAGACAGGCTGCAACTAGTACAGGTCAGTTTATATATTATTTTTTAATGTCATATTTATGTCTGACGATCTGAATTAATGTTCAAACCAAACCATTAAGACTTAGTTTATATTTTTTCCAGATTTCCAGATCTTGTATTGTGCAAACTCTTAACCCCCGAGCCATTTTCGACTTGCCTGGCATTTTCTCTGAAACTCCGCAGGTGAGTAGATCTGTTTTCTCAGGCAGCGACATTAAACATTTCACCACCCACCTTATTATTTGACATTTAGTCAGACAATCATTGAACTTTGTTTCTGTGCACTTTCCAATAAATAGCACTTCCAGACTGAAAGATCGAGCTATTTGAAAACACTGATTCAGTAACAGCTTGAATTGTTCTTTTTTTTTTGTTGTTTTTTTTTTCAGCACCGTTTTCCAAGTTAAATGTCAGAGATGCTTTGAAAGTCAGCTTCCAGGCAGACACTGAAGAGCTTCCGGTCTGCGCTCCCATTTGGCATTTGAATCAAAGCTAGTTGGAGCTGGGCCATCTGGCAGTTTAAAAAAATGAAAAATTTAAGACATTCATCAACCATTTATTTCTTTTTAAAGGGATTTTCACCAAGACTGAAGCACATTTTATCTATAGTGAAGAAAGTGATTCAGTTTTCCCTAAAGAGTTTTCTACTAGTCTTGAACCTTTTCCTGAAACAGAGGAGTTACAGCATCTTTTGTCTTTTTAATGTTGATGCACATTTAATACCTTGTTTGTCCTTGTATAAGATATTCCAAATCTCAATCAAAAAAAAATAAGGCTGAATAAATAAATAAACATCTTCATTAGTGACTGTAGATTGGAGGTTTGGAGAGGATCTCTAACTTCATGTTCAAATGTCCAATATGGTTTCTGTTGGAGGTCAAAGGTCCAAAACTACTTGCTGTGATCAAAATCATTTTGGTTCGACTCTAACATGCCTGATTTTTGCTAATAAAGCATAAAAGTTACAAATGAAGGGCAGTTTTATACTTCATCAAGTGAAAAAACTTCTCATGTTTTTAACCTATAAAGGTCCTTTCTTTAAAAACAGAAATAAACCAAATATATTAACTGAATAAAAAGCGCAACAAGACACTTTACAGATAAAGAAAAGAAACAGCCAAAGGAAACTGAATAAAAAGCAACGTTGAGTCTGAAATTGCAGTCTGACTTCATCAAGTTGCCTTAAACAGGGACACATAGATTTAGGTTTTTTTATTTGCTTTTTTGAACTCTATGTAAAAAAAACAAGCCCAACTACAGATACAATGGTTTATGTAACCAGGTGCAGTACTTTCAAAAGTAAAAAGTCATGTTCTACATCTAAACAGTTTCTTGTTGCCTATAAAAAAACTGCCTGTCAGTTTTCTCCAAGTATGATTGTATTACAACCAGTACTGTGAAACGTATTTACCCACTAATACATTTTCCAGATGATCACATTTTTTTCCAAAACAGATCTAATCAGCATTATTTTATACATCAAGAATATAAAATACTAACTAGACCATTGTTTGCCCACAAGATGATAAACATATTTCCCCTTTAATCTAATAAATGCCACACAGCCTCTCTCTACAGCAGCTCTACTGAGCAAACACAACTAGCAATGGATGTTTTGATTCTCTTCAGTATAATAACTTTAAGACTTTGATCTAAATGACATAAACAGTCAGGATAAAACTGTAAGTAAAGAACAAAGTGAGTCTGTAGGTTTGAAATTCTGCAGCGACTTTAAAAATGACTCTTCACAGACGGCATAATGCATACATTTTCAGGGTTTCTGTGCAGTACATTCATAATTAAAAGAGGGACTTTGCTCGGTGCTTATATTAGGGTTGAAGGAAAGGATAGAGACCATGGGAATATTAGTTTCCCCTAAAAGTGATGCTAGAGATTAAACAAAAACAGGTTTGAAGAGCAAAGTGAGTCACAAACACTGGCTGTGCCGTATCTGCCTCTGTAGTAAACATATTCTGTCTGTCTGTAGAATTTAGAAAAAAAAAATCAACCTAATCATCTCAACCTATTAATTCGCAAAGTCCCCATCAAAAGGAGAGGCTTTGGTATGATTTTACTAAATTACTAATTGTAAATCTTCTAATGTACAATCTTCAGTTCAAGTTTTTTATCATCATTACTGTTATTTTATCCTAATAACTGAAACACTTAATATAGAAATTGACAAAGAAAAGATCGCATGGATTACTTTGCTGCCCCCTGCTGGTAAAAACAAAGAAATTTAATCAGGATCATTAATATTTAGTGTTTGACACCTTCTTCAGGGCACCGAGGATTACATATATATTTAAAGTTTCTTGTGCTGGATGTTCCAACTCTAAGCTCTCATGATATTATCTTTTTTTGTGCATTAATATCTATGATTCCACTTTAAACTGTAGATTTTAGGGCAGATTTTTCAAAAAAAAAAAGAGAAGCACACAGTCCATTTATCAATGTTAATAAAGGGGACTGCAGAGGTTTATCTGCATTTTACTGATTCGGCTTCTAACTAAAGCAAGCAAGAAAGAAAATACTATAAGTAATGCACTGGAGCTGTAGCTCATGCATAGGGCCAAGAGATTTCTGCAAGCAGCAGCAAATTTCTCTCCATTTCCTCCACAGTCACGCACCATCCCTGATCTCCATTTCTGCTGCCTGCATACTTAGACTGAATATGAAAAGCCACAGCGGTGCTACATAATTCAAACAGGAAACCTTCATTATTCTGATGTAATGCACTGTGTGCCTTGATGTTGCGCCTGCTCATTAGATTACAGCATAAACGATTCACCAGCAGACAGGGACGATTGTCAGCCTGTAATTCTATGAGGAGACAAGTGTATTATGCAAGAAACGCCATCAGGGCTGTTAATTATTACATCTATTTTGTTCTATGAAGCAAAATAGTTCATTAAACTTGTGTCTCAGAAAAATCAAAGGACTTTATTCTATCTGCATTATATTTCATCACCACAAGATGGCAAACTCACTTCTCCATATCGACCCTGAGTGCAGAACGTTTTACATCACTGACTCCAAAGCTCTGAACTTTGCTCTTTATTAACCAAACATCACAATGATGGATTAAGCTTCCGTTTAAGAAACGTTTCCTCATCATCCAGGCCTAAATGTCCAATGACCCACATTGGAGATATTAATATATACATGATGCTTAAAAAAAACAATCTGACTTTGAAAGTTTATTAAAAAAAAATCTTATCAAGATCGAATAATGTGCCCAGACCCTCTTTAATGCACCTCACCCACCTCCGGGCTAGAATGAATCTAGAATCTGAGGCCATATTGAAAAGCCATGCAACTAGATTCAGTTTAAGGGCTTTAGGTAAGGAAATGAAATGCAGATGGATCTTTACCAGGATCCAACATGATCTCAATCTAACCTCAAGTGTCCAAAAATACAAAATAAAACCCTGAAAGGTGAAGCCTGAATGAAAAAGGCAAAAAGAAATAAAAAAAGAAATAAATCCCTTCCAGGTTTTAACAGTTTGGAGAACCTCTCTAATAATGTTTTTCTTTCTGACTTTATCTCGCGTCATTTCCTCATCACTCCACCATCATGCTTGTTATGTTTTGATGATATAGGATGTTTGCAAGCATTATTAAACTTAAAAGAAAAAAACATGGATTATAACAGTCTTTAGATCTGTAGATGAAGCCGATCATCAACATTCTCTCATCTCTGTTCCTACATATAAAGATTATGAACTATATTATGGGTTGTCACTTAGATGTCAACACACCCCAACTTCTCTGGCCTCAGATGATCTTTGTTTCATGTTAAAGCTCTTTTCCAGCCACCAGGTGGAAGGATTAAATATTCTCCTCTCTCTTTCATAATTTATTTTAAAGTTGGACTGAAATCTGACAGGTAATGATTGAACCCTAATATTTGGCCAAAATTACATTAACAGTGAGACTTCATGACAAAAAAGGTTCAATTATTTTCTTCCAAAAGGTTTAAAAAGCAGGATAGTGACTGAGGATGAATATGATTCTTGTACAGTTTGAAAAAAATGTATGTTGGATCAATAAAAGATTTCTAATATTTATGATAAAGGTAACCAGAGCAAATACAAAATATGTTTTTGTTTGTTCTCATTTGTTAAGGAAATAAGCTGTTTAGATCAACCTGCCCTGTGGGAAATCAGTTCATCCTATAATTAATAAGTTGTGCAAAACTTAGCAGCATCCGAGGTCAGAGGGATGATGAAGAATATTTAAAAATTTTGTGGAAGAAGTTTGGTCCATCCTTTGCAGAACAGTTTTAAATCAGCCTCCTTAAAGGAGTTTTTTAAATGAGCCGTGTTGGTCATTCTAAGTCAGTGGTATCTAAGTCCATGCTTTGGTTTAACTCTTCCAAACATTTCTGAGCCATTCACTGGTTGAATCATTGGCTTCATGTAGGTCCTGATCTGCTCGATAAACCCAAACCCCTTAAACTTGAAAGGGGCCAGAAATTCCCAATAGAGGATTCAAGATCCCATGAAAAGTTATTCCGATTGTCAGTATGATCTTTTTCTAAGACATTAGTTTGATATCCAGTGTAACTGAATGAACAGACAGTTCAATGCTTCTTTGATCAGTCTACAGAAAAAAATCTCCTAACAGTCTTATGGATGTTCTGGTTCTTGTCTGACTTTCTGGATGCATCATTGTCTTCAGCTAATGGAATTGAACCAAAGACCTTTAAAATTACAACATAATTTTCCTTAAATGAAGGTCAGCTGGCTTTAACTTTATTGAATGCATTTTATTTTTGTGGCTTTTTTTTGTCATAAATTACGAATTCTTTATGAATAACTTATGTTGGTGAAAATGAAGTGACTGGACTTGTGTGGCAGCAAAAGGGCTGGCTTCGTTTATAAATCTACTTCTTTCTACTTCCTTTAGTGTATTAATACCATTGCTGTTGTATTTACATCAAATTTTGGAGCTAAAATGAATGTTATTAATTACAATAAATAGGTGATTTAAACAGAGAGTGTCGTTTTAAAAGAGTTTGTTCTGTCAGATCATATAAAGAAATATTGAAGCTTAATTCTGAACCATTCAAAGTTGCATGTTTTTAATCTCTCCTTGTTTAACAGCAAACAAGTAATTCAATTTAAATTATTTTTTTCCTTCCATTAAGCCAAAGTCCAGCAAACATGAGAGGTATGTAATTTCCTTCAGACCAGAGGTTTCCCTTCTTCTATTTAACAAAGTATCGTCCCTTATTTATGAGAAAAGGTTGTTTCCTAACTTTAGTTTATTCTGTGATGTTTGCAATAATTGCCCAGCCATACACCTCATAGCAGAAAAAAAAGTAAACTTAATATTTTTAATTCTCCTAAATAAAAATCCAACGTGCTTCAAAAAAAAAAACAGCACAAACATCAAAACAAATAAATCAAAGGATGATCAAATAGACAATATTTGAAAGTCATGTCAAGTTGAAACATTTTTCAACATCTATGATTAAACATTTGCAGAGAAGAGTCTGCAAATTCATACAAGCATTATAATATAGAAATGACTTCAATGGTTGCTATCTTTTTTTACAGACAGACTTGTTTCTGTTTAGAAATATTAAGCTTTTCTATGCAGATGGTTTTGAGTTTTTATAGGGAGTAGAACACTCTTAGCTTTCCACAACACACCACAGAAACCTGTCACTGTTTTCTGATAGTGACACAGGGTGGTCCAGACTGTCTGACAGCCCATTTCTGCAACAGACAGTCAGGATGGATTCTGTGAGGACCTCCTGGGATCAGCTCAGTCCCTTCTCTATACTGTGTGACCCACTTATCTGACAGCAGCTCTGCTAAAACATCCACTGCAGAAGAGTGGTTCTCTCATAGGGCATCAAGTATAAAAACAAGAGATGGAAAGACATCAAATTCTCCTTAATACTGTCAGGTTTGTTCAACTGTAACATTTTAAGGTCTAAAAAGCTAATTTTATGCTAGAACTTTGGAAGAAATATCAACTGGTTCTTAAAAATGTTCAATATTTCATCCTTTTATACATTAGTAGTCCTTTAATGATCTGGTTTTTAACATAAATGGATAAATAAATACAAATTCAAAGCAATCCTGATTTTTTTATTCCTTTTTTATGAGGCCATAACAAAAAGTAGAAAGACTGTTTGATCTCTTTTTAATTTAGTAAATATAAAAAAACAAAACGGCATCATGTTAGGTTAAAACCAAACTAAGATTTTAAAAAAAAACAACTCTCTTCAGAGTAACAGGGTATTTCTAGGAGACACTAGTAAAAATTGTATAAAAATGTGATGTATTATATAATACAATATAATAATATAATATTTAAAAATATTTAACTAGTTGCCAACCTGAGAAATCTAGATGAACCTCATGCAATGTGTGTTATTTTATGTATGTTATCCCCGCCTGACACAGGATCTTGGTTCTGTCACACATTTTGAATTAGGAGTAGTGACAAACAAGTGCAACTCAGTGTAAAATAAACAGGAAATTTGACTGCTGGATTTCAGGAAATAGTTGTGAAGGAAAAAAGTTTAAACCTGCAAACTGGTGATGAACTTTATACAAAGAGAAAGACACAGAGGTCAATCCATCCCTCCACTAGGATGGATGGATGGATGGATGGATGGATGGATGGATGGATGGATGGATGGATGGATGGATGGATGGATGGATGG
>JAUZNJ010041302.1:0-10075 GCA_034780135.1 Jordanella pulchra | reverse complement strand
CACCATCCATCCATCATGCATCATCCATCCATCATCCATCCATCCATCCATCCATCATCCATCCATCCATCCATCCATGCATCATCCATCCATCCATCCATCATCCATCCATCCATCCATCATCCATCCATCCATCCATCACCCATCCATCCATCCATCATCCATCCATCCATCCATCACCCATCCATCCTCCATCATCCATCCATCCATCCATCCATCCATCCATCATCCCTCCATCCATCCATCCATCCATCACCCATCCATCCATCCATCACCCATCCACCCATCCATCCATCCATCCATCCATCCATCATCCATCCAATCATTTCATCACATCTTGGCATCAATAACTATTTATGAAACAGGAACTAACATTTTATACAGTCTGACTGAGGAAACCAGACAGAGGAAGGAATCAAAGGAAGAAACGAGTGTGTGATGGAGGATTGGTATTTTAGATTCCAATCAGCTTCTGTCCTGCCCTTGGCTCCGCCTTCTTTCCTTATAGCTGATTATTAACAGAGTTTTATTGCATATTGATTGTGCTGTTTGTTTGTGTTTGGACCCAACATGCGGTCAGATGCAGTTTAAAGAGCTGCTCTGGTGTCGACTATCACTTTCCTGACAGACAGACAGACACAAACCCGCTGTTCTGCTGGCGTTAGCGCCCGACTCTGAACAGATGTTGGACTCAGCAGGTCTGTGGCCTTGGGGAGCTGCTGAGTGTCAACACAAACTCTACGCCTGTAATGGGCCTCTGAGGTGTGTATTTGTGTTTGCGTGCTGAGCAGGCAGCCTGCTGAAAGCAGCGGTGGTGATGTGGTCTGAGGTGACCGTTTGAACATCAGAGGCGTTTAGGTTCACTGCTAGGAATGGAGAGAATCAAATTAAACCTGGAGATCTTTAGGCTGTTCGCCCACCTGCACCTTCTTTACTTTAGTCTGAATCGGTTGATTTTTTTGTGGTGGTTTAGTTTCTTTTTCAATCAGCGATAACTTGTCTGCCCATACTTGGCTGTTCAGTGTGTTTGTTGGGATGCTGAGATGTTCCTGGTCTAACTATCCTTAAACTTTGTTTTCCCCAGAAACTGTTGATTTAATGGGGAAACTTAATGACTTCAGTGACATTTTTAATGGCCAAATTAAAAGAGTCTCTTTAGCTTTTCCACTTAAACATTGAAGTTGTTGGACAAGAATATAAACTAGCTCCACAGAGTGAAGCTAATTTAGTAACCTGGTAAATCTGTTAAAGGTAGAGAAGCTTCTACCTTCGTATTGTGTCCAAATCTACACCTTATGTGAAAGATTTTCCCAGAAGAGAACAACCTTCCCGGTTTGCTCTGATATATATATCATTTATAATATATTTTATTTATTTATTTTAGGTTTGATTCAGAAGAAATTTGTAAGTAAATAGCATCCATGTCTTAACTAAACAGTTATTAATGACTGTTGAACGTTAAACAAAGCAGCACATCTATTCTGATGTATGTTTTTATTAAAGAAGTAAAGTACAGATTATTGATTTATTAACAGATTTCAGATGTTTTTTATTTACTGGCTGCAGAAACTCTGGTAGAAAGAGTTTAGATGTTCCTAAAAAGTAGAACTTCTCCTTCAAGTTCAAGTAGAGACTCAGCAAAAAATGACTGGTGACTGCGGGTCAGAAACACAAACATCAGATATTTTCTCCAATCAGTGAACGCACCACAGCTCCACTCTTCATAGTGAGGTTGTTATTGGGTTAAGAAACTTTCAGCTCTTCGAAGTGTTGATGGAGTTTAATAGAAGTCGCAGGAAGCACAGAGATGTGATCTGTTATTTAGACGTGAAATGTGTTTTAATCATGAAGATTCCCACGGTTCATTCAGACTGTGAGAGAGAGAGCAAAACTTTGGTCAGATAACAGGAAGTCAGGAAAGTTGTTCTTATTTATCATTTTTAACTTTCAACTCTTATCTCTCATAAAATGAGATTTGGTTTTATAAAGGTTAACATAATAAAACATGTATTTCACTTTCCTTTTAACTTGTTTGTACTAATTTTTAACAGATAAAACTTTGTTTACCTTGTTTGTTTGTTTATCTTCTTATATTTAAAAACTAAACCCAGAGTTCGGCCACTGAATTCTGATCTTTGCATCTCTGGTTTTATTTTCTGTTGGTTTATTAATTTTAAAACATGAAGGTTGATACGTATCATTTGGAGACAGAAAAAGTCTTTATCAGAAGGTTAAGTTTATCCAGGCTGTGCAACAGCAGCTGCTTCCTCTGATGGACACCAAATAAACAAAGATTTCACCTTCAGGTCCTCTGAAACATTTTCCTGAATCCGTTGGCTCATATTTCCCTTGGGATGAAAGTAGGTTCCTTCATCCGTTGCCTCCTTCTCTTTCATCTTCTCCTCCAGCCAATCAGAGAGTCGGGGGTTTGTATTTGGGTCAGAGCAGCAGGATGCCTGGTAGAGCTCAGTGAGGCTCAGAAGTGCTGGTGGAGATGCAGATGTGGAGATTTCTCACTGTAAACAGAGGAATCTGTAAACATCTGGTTCATTCAGGAGAATCTGCTAAACCCAGAGGTTTTCTCCATGCATGTTACAGTTCAGCATAAATGCCTCTGAACATTAAGAGCCTGCAGACTCTACCAAAGGATGAAGTGTTCAGTCTAAGCAGCAGCAGAGCAGACGGGCTGCCCTCAACCAAGAACCCTGATTTAAAAGTTTACGGATTCATAAACTGCCTGCTGGGATGATTGCTACAGCTTGTCAATATTAAGTAAATAATTCATAAGATACCGTTCATTCAGCTTAGTTAAGCGGAGCTACTCAGCTTCTGTCATTACAGTCAATCATCTTGGTAGAAGCAAGAAAAAGCTTCCAGAGATTCAGCCGATAGAAGCTGCAGCGACTCAAAAATTAGATCGTCATGGCAACGATTAAAGGTATTAATACAATTATTAGTAACTACAAAGGGATGGTTTTCACCCTTCAGATTAAATCTATTTTCTGTCATTTATAGCTGACCAGCAAACAGTCCCAGGGTAAAAGATTTCTATCTGTTTTTATTTTCATGCCCCCTGCTGGAGACCAGAGGGTGATGCAGCAAGCTCCACCTCCTCCTTGGATGTAGATTTTTTTTTTTCTCTTTAATTTTGCTGGCTGCAGAAAGACATGGAGGTGTATTCTACAGGAGCGCCTGACAGGATGCTTGATGGATCCCGGCTAAAGCTGAGGTGGGGTCAGCTCTGGATGCGCAGCGTTCTACGTCATGGTTCCTGTGTTCCTCAGGGTGGATCCACGCTGCGTTAGTTAACCCTGAGCTTTCTGTGTTAAAAGAACGACTTCAAGGCTCATTAGCAGCTGCCGTCTGACAGGCGTCAGGTGGAGGCATTGGTTGAAATGAATTTCCACTGGAACTGTTGAGGTGTCTCAGAGGGATTGAAGGAGTCCAACATGGAGCGGCTGAAGGAGCGTCGCTTTCTGCAGGCAATGACGATGCATTCAGGGACGCTCTGACTCCAGCTACCTGCTGGCCGAAGGGTACAGGTTCAGACCAGCTCAGTTCCAGAGGTGGGAGGTAAACTACTCACATTTATTCAGCTACTGGAGTCACTTTTTAACAAAATCTACTTTTAGAAGAAGTTTACTGAACAAAAAGCAAGATTGTTTTAACCCAAAGTGCTCGAAACAAAAACATACAGTCGATGTTTGTGTTAAAATCCGTGTTTTTCTTTGTACACCAGCTTACTTGAACCCACCATGACGTTTGGCAGAAAAGCTGATATATATTAAGTAGTAAATATTGGCACTAGAGGAACTGGTTTCAGACTTTTTATGTTTAAAAGAAAACAGTTTTGGAAAGTTTTCTTCTCCCTATTCTAAACCTATTTTATACTGAAAATACATTTGTTTTTTTTCTATGACTTTTGTAAACTGTGATGTTAGATTTATTTTAATAAAGAAATGCATGAAATTAAAACCCTTTTGTTAAGAAGGGGAAAAAAAGCTTCTCTTGTAAATCTGTGCAGCTCAGTTTGTCTTTATACTCTTTGAAAGGTACCAACATTATCTATAAAGTTCTGTACAATGATCGCCCCTTTTTGATTGAGACGGGAGTTATGATAATTAGACAGGCTAATGTTAGCTAATATTAGCACTCAAATAGGATTAACATCAATACAGAAGGTCCAAAATCCTGCTTCGTGGAGATTGTGCTCTTGTTGGTTTTACTGGTTTGAACAACGAGCCTACAGAAAAAAAATCCACTTTCAGAATTTCAAACCGGTTTTAAGTAAAGCTTAAGACCGAAAAACACATTTTAAAACGGAAAAAGTCAGATTTACAGCTGATGCTTCCTTTGAGCAATCTGGATTCTAAGAAAAAAAAACCGTCTGGGAAGAAATGAGGAAGCTCATTTTATTTGTTTATCTCAACAGAGAGCAGGAGTAATGGAGGATAAAATGTAAATGTCTGGAAGTGTGTGCTTTGTGAAAGGACGTTGTTTGGAGCAACAAATAAAAGCAGGAATTTAGATGCTTGTGAATGAATGTCGCTGAGGGAGGTTTGGGTGATTTCTAAATGAGAACCTAGAAACTCATTAGGCTCGTCGAGTTGAGAGGGCCTTCATGCTGAGCACCAGAATTAAATATTTCATTTGAGGATTTAAACATGCAAACGAAGCCAGTTCCTCTTGCCGCAGCAGCAGGTTGGTCCGAACACGTTACCTCGCTGTGGCCCCCTGCAGGCAGCAGGAAGATGCTGATCAGGCAGCCTGGAGACCAGCCAGGCTGGCAGCTCCTGGTGTGGACAGCTTTCTGTCTGACCAGAGGAGCTGCAGCAGAGAGCAGGACCAGAGCTGTAACTCTGAAGTGACCCTCAGAGCATCGCTTCTTCAGATTCAGCCTCACACTGCTGTGGATTTAACTAAACCCAAAGCAGCCAAACCAGGAAAAATTCTCATTCTCCTTCACATCAAGGGAAGGTCACTGTGTAGGCCGAACCCGTAATAAGATGCTCAGCCCACTTTATTCTAGTGTTTCTCTGGTTTTAACATCCTGCAGATGAAAGAGTTTCACATTTTTAGCTCTTCATACGATCTGTGAATCTGAGTGGAATGGAGTAAAAAGCACAAAAGGGGAGCAGGTTTTACTCTAATCAGTCCAGAGGCTGTTGCATCATAAGGCTGGGAGTTTAGTTGGACCTCTTGGCATCAGAACATCTCGATATTATCAGAAGTGTCGGCCTTCCTCCTCTGCTTTCCTCTCCTTTCATCATGTGGCTGAGAGAGGACGTTTTCTCCTTCTTCTTCTTCTTCTCATCCCACTCAGATTTGGATCTGTCCCGCGTTCGTTCGTTCGCTCCGTCTCTCCAGCGGGTTAATTACTGTAGGCTGCTGCTTCCCCCTCACTGCTGCGTGTTACATAAAGCAGAACTCATTAAAGTGCAGGGTAGGAAGTTTTGTCTGAACCACAGTAAAACTGCAAACGTTCTCTGCTGAAGATGGAAAAACTCTCTGAATATGAAGCTTGTCTGCATACTTTGCTTCTAAAGCAAATCCCCTTATCTGTTCTCCATCATTAGTCCAGCTTCTGAGTGAGGGGGGGGGCACTTTGGATGCATTTTTTGTTTGTTTGTTTTAGACCAAAAAGTGATCAGAAGGGGGGGGGGAAGATAGAGACAGAAATAAAGGGAAAGGTTCCCAATTATAATTCTGATTTTGGCATTGCACAAATGTATCATAAGACTACAGTTTGCATATCAGTAATAACTGCCTGGACAGCCTTAATAAATACGGACTGAATAAAAAAATGTCTCTTACATAATATCAAACTAGATACATGTAGAAAACATAACAGGAACTTAAATGATTCAGTCGAAAACTTCTGAGTAGAATATGTGAAACACAGGATCTCCAATAATTAACAGACAGGGTATGTCGCTCTGATATACTGTCAGAATAAGTTGACTCTAAACTCTCTGATTTTAATGGAATCCAGTAATCCGGGAGAAACTTTGTGCTGCTAGCAGCGCCTGTAAACAGGCGGTTCGTTTGGCCTATTTAGGTGATAACAGGTTTATAAACTGTTTATTAAGTATATATACCATGTAAATCACATAATGTTCAATCTGGAAACTTGTTGCCACTAAACATTGTAAATAACTCTGGATCCATTCCTGTTTCTGCTCTAATATCTTCTATATCATATTTAAGGAGCGACACCATGTTTGTTTATGAAAAGCCTCCTCTGTGGGGAGGGACGATGCCTCATCTCTGTGGGTCAGATCGTTAACTGCAGCTCCAGCCTTGATTAATTATCAAATGGTTGCTCCATGAGAGAAACATCTCTGCAGGTTTTCAAACCACTGCAGCAGCATCAACTCTTCTTCTGCTGAAGTTAGAGAAGTGAACATAAAAACACAAAGCTTCAGGATGATGTGAGTTAATTAATAATATCACAGTATTTATTGATACATCAACAGTTTTTCAAACACAGGTTTTCCTGAGAATTTACAGATCATCTATGTTTACAGATTTGTTTAAGAAAAAAAAAACGAACGTCGATTTGTTCATCAATCAGAATGTTTTCAGGCAGATCTGTAGCTTTTTAAAATAAAGTCCAGGTTTTAAACAGATGTTTGAAAGAGAAATTAAGGCGTCATCATTGTCATCAAATAAGAGACCAAAGAAATTAATGTTCTCACCAGGATTCAGGTGAACAAGACATGAGAACCAGGAGGTCAGGCCTCCTTAAAGCAGCAGCAGCTCCTAAACTCCAGGCGGTTCAACTATGAGCCTCCAGAGACTCTTCAGAATAATATAAGATGTTAGATAAGAAGACAGGAGGCTAAATTATTGGATGAATCAGTGCAGTTGTTTCTCAAAGACACCAGGAAAAAGGTTCTGCTGTTTCAGGGACCGGCTGCTCTGGTTGGGTTGCTGCTCCGGCCTCATGGCTGCAGGGGAGAGGTGCTGCTTTCAGGTTGACCTTCACCTCTTAATAGTTTTCTCTGTAGGCAGAGGCCTCCTCCACAGCAGGCGGTTGATGCATCACACTCTGCTTCCAGTCTGCAGCACACAGACGCCACCAGCATGAGTCACTAGCAGCTGGACACCTGGAAGGAACAGCCTGATTGGGATTATGGGTATTGCATCGAGATGATGACAGCGGCCTGGTGAGGGGGGCCAATGAAGCCCCCGTCCATGCCGTGTCCTCTAAGGTTGATGAAGCCCCAGCCTCCTGGTTTCTGTCTGCAGCTCCCAGCAGGGTTTGTCCTGCTTAGATCCGCTGGTTAATCCTGTAGCTTCTGTGACTTCACCACCTATTGCATCTGATGGCCGACTGCTTAACAAGCACAGCCACATTTTACCAAGACAGTTTCAAAGTTAGATGGAGTCCCTGAAACTTTAGCCTTTATCATAGAAAGTTCTCATGAGCCCAAAAAATAGGTGAGTCAGAAACGCTCCTTGTTGGTAGAATACTGCTAGATGTGAAACAGCATTATTGGGGCTTTTATTCCTTGTTTCTTTATTTTCTTTATTATTTGTGTCAAATCATTTGATGATGCGTCCTTATTAAATGATGGCAGTTACTGGGTTAGCTCTGCAGGAAGTGGACAAATTCCAAACGCTTTTCACTGCAATCTCACTGCTTTCTTTGACAGTAACTGATATTTATTTAATCTTTTTTTATCAGTCCTATATCTATACATGGTCTTTATTTACTGATATGAATGTTTTAGTTAGCTCTTTGTACATTTAGATGTAATAAAGAGTTGTTCCTGTTCTGTTCTTCATTGTTTAAAGGATTTTCTTTTTAAAACTGTATAAACATTTTAAACTCTCTTTACTGTGGACTTGAAATCTTATCACAATACGTTGTTATACTATCATTATAAGTAATAAGAAATATCTTCATTACTTCTGCATTCCACAGCAAAGCCCCAGCATCACTTGTACTGCTCCGAAAGATCATACCATTTTAAAACAGGCTTCTTTAGGATTAACAGGTAATTAAAAAATGATGATTTAAATTCAGTTTGTTCAGAAACATCCCACACAAAATAAAGGAATAAAAGTTCAAATACAACTTGTCATTAATTCTGATCATTTAGAACTGCTTTTTCACCAAACATTGACTGAGAATTTATCCCACAGACAAACACATAGTGATGCAGAGAAGTCTCAATCAGTTACATGCATCCATGTTTAAGCGAATTTAATCATCGGTTTGTCGAAGCAGCTTTCATTGGGTCTCAGCTCCAGTTTGGTTCTATGTGATGGAGAACATCTATGAAGACCAGTTTTCACTTTTTGCCTCAGATTCTAAGCCAGATGTCAGTCTGTACTTTGACTAGGCCGTTCTAACGCAAGGATTTGCTGTGATCTAAGCCCAGCGTTTTGCCTCTGGCTTGATGTTCAGGGTGGTTGTCCTGCTAGCTTTAACCCCTACCAACATCCCCACAGCATGGTGCTGCCACCACCATGTTTTATGATGGTAACAAAGCTGTTAGAATCTGTTCGACTGATGCAGATGTTTAACATAGAAACAGGCCTTTATTTCAGCAACTGTTTCAGCTCGTCCTCGTGTTCAAGCCTCCACACTCAGTTCTGCTGTTTGTTTTCGTCTTCCTTCATCACAACCCCAACGCTGCATGAAACCTTTAACTCTGCGCCTCTCCGTCCGCCTCTGGAGGCCTGACCTGCTTTCCTGGCCTCCCCCCCCCTTCCTCTCCTTCCCCCTCCGTCTTCCACGAGAGAACAGACAGAAAATCAGGCAGCTGGTTTATTAATCACCTCATTAATGGAGGGAGGAGAGTCGCTTTTGTCAGAATCTGTAGGAAGAAGGATGGAAGAAAAGATCACAGTCAATAAATTCAATGGGATTCCTATTGTGTGTGTGTATCCTCAGAACAACTGGTAGGATGTGTGTGTTAGTTTGTGGTTGAGGACCAGGATGATCCAGATGTGGAGATAGGCAGAATTGATCATAATTAAAGCACAGAGGGTCATCTGTTACCGGGTAGATTTTTGTATCTAAAACTAATGACTAACAATGGTTTTCCTCCTCTCTGTTCTGTCCTCATGCTCTCTGCTGATTGGACGACTGGTTTCCGCACTGATTGGACAACAGGTAAGCACCTTTCGCTGTCTGAGTGTTTTTCAGATTAGGAACAACAGCAACAAATATGGTCTGAATTCCTCTTTCTGTTGTTTTTTTCTACATTTTTGGATAAAACTTCAGTTGGAAAACTCTGAGCCTCCATCTGGTTTCTGGTGGTTTAGTTTAATGATTATAATCAGCATCATCTGATGACCTTTAGTGAAATGCTACAGGTTGAGAGCAGTCATAGAACTAATGTAAACAGATGGCCAAAACGAACAGTTATATCTTCCAGTTGGACTCGTTTACCTAAAATGTTTATATGTTGCTATTTTGACAGGTGGAGGTGAGAGAAAATACAGGATAACATATTTTTGTGAAACCAATATATTTATAAACTGAATAAATTCTTGAATAAACATTAAAGTACAATTTAAAATTTGTGACTGTCTGGAAAAAACATATTTTCTCTTTTTTTTAAATGAACCTCATGTATTACCTAGATTTATTAAAAGGAGGATGTTTTTTAATTTCTTTTATCTTAAATCTTAAAGTAGCATTACTATTGTCTTTTTATTCAGGAAAGCAAATTTCTGTCAATTAAATCACTTACAGCCTTAGTTGTTTAACGACATATAAAGATTGAAACGAAATGTTCAAATGTTTTTTTGGGGGGGGTCATAATATCCTCCTGGGATTTTTTTCAGGTTGGAACAATAAAAGCAGAACAGAATAAAAGAGCGCACCTTTACAAAGAAAGGTTTAGGCCAGGGCAGGTTCACACAAAGCACATATGTAGTCAGATAAGTAGGGATCGGAATTGATAAGATTTTCATGATTCCGATTCCCTCATTGATTCTTTGAAACGATTCGATTCCTTATAGATTGCAATTCGAGGGGGAAAAGGAGAACAAACAGTTTGATGATGAGCATCAAATTTGTTTACTTAACTATCACACAACCTTACAAACTCAACAA
>JAUZNJ010041301.1:0-10075 GCA_034780135.1 Jordanella pulchra | reverse complement strand
GGGGGGGGTTCTGAAAGGTTCTGTGCTACCAGTAGATGAAGACTCTTCTAGGTCGGTCAGAGCATTTGGAAATCCATTCCAAGAAGGAGAACCTAGAACCAGGGTGGTTCTGTTTGTTTTGGTCTAACAATGCTACAGTGAATAAGCAGCATGAGGAGAAGTTTCTGCTCAGTCAATCACTTCCCTTTCCTCAGTAACACTTGCTCTTTAGGGTCAGACTGTGATGGACAGGAGGCTGGTTCCGGTTGTCTTGGTTTTAACTCCGAGGTCCAGTTAAAACGTTCAGGTGTTTTTTACAAGCAGCGCTCTGCCTCCCCCTGCTGGTTTTACCGTGTACAGCAGTTTTAAACTGGTTCCGGTACGGTTTTAAGCTCATACTGGGAAACTGAACCCATAGAGCCAACAAAAAGCTCCCAGTTCCTCGGAACTCCCAGGGTATGGGCTGCTCAGACGGATGGTTCTGTTCTAGTCTGGAACCAAACTTCTTGACCACATCCTACTGGTTGATGAAGTTCCCAGTCTGAGCAGCAGGGGGCGGTAAAGAACCAGGGACCTGGATGAAGACCAGGAGAGCTGGTTCTTCTGGATGTTCCTGAACACAACAGCCTCAACTGGACCGGTTCTGCTGAAACATGTTCAACCTACAGGTGGTTCTGGTCCAGAATCTTCTACTTTGGGGGCTGAAGCTAAAGGTTCGGTTTGGGTCAGAATGGGTTGAATTTGTTTTTTTTTTTTATTGAGATCCACATAATTTAGGATTAATCATCCCCTTCATTTTAAAACATCTAGGATCAGACCACGGGTTCTGATGGGGTGTGAATCTGACTTCCTCCGGTCACTTTGGTATTCCCCTGCCCTCCAGATAGAGGATCTTTCTGGACCTGAACCGGCTCTGTGTCAGGTTTTCTTTGGACCATAAGATACCAGAACCTTCAGGTATGGCTGGACTGGGAACCAGTAACAGCGAGTGTCTCCATAACATTCATTAGATGGTATCTACAATGAAGTAGCCCCCTCCATCCTACCATCACAAAAGTACACATGCTGTTAGCTAAACTTTGGGTCTGATCTCATTCAGGCCCAGTTAATCCTTGCATAAGAACCACCTGGTACCAGTGCTATTGCTATTAGCACCGATACCTTAGAAGACAAAAGGTGGGTTCAACTGGGGTGATCTTCAAGCAGAACCTTCCCGCTCCTTCTGCACTCATTCTCAAAGCAAGAAGAAAAGGGGTTCTGGTTCCTTCCAGAGCTCATCCGTCGTCCCACACGTTCCACGCTTCACACAGCTGCTGTGGACCACTGGAGATGTCGGACCAACACCCTTTGAGCTGAAACTTTGAAGATCTCGAGTCAGAAACCAGACGACTTCTGTAGTAGTTTTTATTACGGACATGTTAGGTTTGGGTTTACAGGCAGGTGTGATCAGAGCTGGAAACATAACAGGAATCCTGCAGGCTGAGCAGCTCCACCATCATCATCATCATCATCAGCGACATGAAGAACGACAGCAGGATCTCACCACAAACAGCCCTTATAACTTAAAATACTGAGAACAGAGCTTGGAGCTGCTCAGGATGCAGGGAGGACAGACGGGTCGTTGGAACAGACCAAACCCTGGGAATCGGATCGACTCTACAGCCTCTGCAGGGGTCAGCTGTCCTTTAAGGCATAAACAGAAAATAAAAACCAGCACCTGAGAGCGCCGAAGCCTCCGCTGGCAAAAAGACTGATGATGGGCTCAAAAATATTCACTTTAACTCCTGAAAACCCACAAAGAATCAAGACAGACAGCAACGGTGTAAGGCAGCAGCTCTCAGCTCTGTATACAAGCAAGCAGAGATAATAATAATTATAATAATAACATACCACAGACGTTAAGATAGAGGATATATTTTCACCTGGAGGTTTCAGTTGATTGATTGTGATCAAACGTAATGAGGCTGCTCAGGATAAAAACCAGCCAATCACTTATTTACACGCATAATAAACTCCGCTCCAATTCATTATAATAAAAAACATTCACTCAAAAATAGAACATTTGAAATAATTATTAGCACCAGTGTATCAGATAAAACTCTCGTTACGCAGAATGTACAAAGTTGCATAGTGTTTGGATGTGGAGACAAACGCAGGCATTGCAGCGCGGGAACGGCGTTAAAAAATATGGCGCCGATGAGCCGCTTCCGTCCCGAAGGCATCGTGTCGTGGATCTGAAGGGGGTTAACACACACACACAGCCCGACAGGGGAGAAAAGCATTTCACCTGGTCAGGGAACGTCCTTCCCCAGCTCACCGCTCAGTACAGAACATCTCTTATGGAAGGTTTCCACCACGGACAGAACTCCTGATTCATCCCATGTTTTATTTTCTTTCAGCTCTTCTGGATCAATATTTCTCCAGGTTTCTGAAACCCATGATTGATGGTCAGACATATTGTCACCAGGTTCAGAATAAATATCAGGCTTTATTTCAAACTCAATGGTTATTGGATTTCTTACATATTAAAGAAAGTATAAAAATATATAATCTGTGTTTATAATCCTCCAATAAATGGGTCTAGGTAAAGGAAACATGAACCAAAAGCGTTCAACTCAAGCTGACATAAGCTCACCGTTAGCATGCTAAAGCTAGCCTAACAGGCTAACAAGCTGCTCCAGAGCAGTGATGCCTTTACTGTGGCTTGGACTTAAACACATTTATTTTGATTGATTAAGGAAACAACCTTTAAAAAGTGAATTCAAATATGTCTTTCTAAAGTCTGGCACATTGGTGACAGTGCATCCTGGAAGCATCTAAAGCCTACCGTACCACTTCAACACAAAGTATTCATTCAGTGTTGCTAAAACTAGCTGGCCTTCTTCCAGGTTCTTTTTAATACTTTGGCTGCTTTTCACAGGATTTGGTGGGCTTTTAGAAAATAATAGGAAAACTAAAATTATCTTTATCATTACCTGGCAGAAAAGAAACAGAAAATCAATAAAATGCTCCATTTACCCATATAATTAGTTTTTAAATTTTGAAATTAATTTAACCAAACCTGATAGCATTCAGTGACAGACATCGTTATTAGTTTCAATGAAATGATCCTGGTCAATGTAACCTGTAAAAGTCTTGCAATTCTTAACTAAGCTATAGTGACGTGTGATGGTTTGTGGTAAGAAAATTACTAAAATATATATAGAAAGGAAGGTTGATCTAAATTTGTCCCTATCAGACAATGATTCAAAGATATTTGCAGGTATAACAGAAATCTGTTCCAACTCCCGGTTTTAGTTTTAATGCTGAACAGAAGAGTAAGGAGGGGTTATTTTTTTATTGAGGTGGGCTGGTATTTGGGCTGGAAACCCACAGGCAGATCTGGTAAGCCTGATTTGCCTGCAAGCATGAAAAAAGAAAGCTAACTCAGAGGACTTGTGCTACAATTAGTGTAATAAGTTAGGCCAATTATGATTTAAAATAAAATCTACAAAAATAAATTACATTATGCTAATGCTGGTGCTAGTATGCTAACATTGGCTTAATTACATGAGCTTTGATAAACAACAGCAAATTCTAGCACATTGTTAAAACTAGAGGCACTTTAAGGCAAAAGGTTAAAGTTACCTTTACCAGATGTCAGGAGTGTTAGCATACTAACACCAAATGATACATGTAAAGGTATGCTAATGAAAATGCTACCGTGGAGTTGTATGCCATCGTTAGATGATCTAACATTTCAGAGCTTTACAAAATTCTGTGATTGAAACTGGCCTGGAAAAAAAGAAAACAATGTAATACCTTCACAAAGTCCAGCTAACCGTTGATAAAATGACTGTGTATGATTATAAGGCAAAGCAGTTAAACTGTTAATAAAAACGGATTTGGAAACTGGATCATTATCATTTTAAACATTTTAATTTAGTCTTGGGCGGTTATGAGCTTCTGTCTGTGATGGAAAACATCCGCTTCTTCTTACTCCCAATAAATTCACAGCTTCTACACACATCAAGGTTAAAATCTGGAAGATTGTAAATGAGAATCAGATTGAATCTGATTTAATCTCTCTGGGACTTTGGCAGCTCTGTACACAGCAGAGTTGAAGTAACTTTACCAAACACTGCCACCTGCTGGAGGTGTGAATACTGCAGAGGAGAGGATTTGAAATGTTTTCCCTGCTGTCTGTGTCAAGAGCGTAGCTTCGGGAGGAGGATATGAGAATTCCTTCACGTGTTCTGAAATGTTGATGATAAAAAATATGGCGAGGTGCCAGCAGACTTCCTGTGTGGCTGCAGTCTAGTTGGGTTTGTGGTTCTGGTTTCTCTCCGAGGTTCATCCACCTCACGGTGCACGGTGTCTCTGCAACACGAAGTTCATTGTAACAACACCGCTGTCGCTCTGCTAGCAGCGGCTGAAATGTTGGACAAGAATCTGAGAACAAGAACTGTTTTGGTAAAAGGCGGCAGGTTTGCCGGAGTGTTAGATGTGAGTGTGGGAGGGGAAAAGGTGGGTGGATGAGGAGGTGGGCGGGGCTAAGCTTGCTCCAGTGGCTGGCCGTTGAAGCAGCCTGTGGGTAACGTGTTCTTGATGTCATTGAGGTTGTCGATGTCGCTGCGAATCTCTCGGATCTGCCGGTCGTAGTCGTCGATCATCTCCTTCTGTGTCCTCGCCATGTCATTCAGCTCCTTCAGCTTGGCGTCCAGCTCACTGCCGGCCATTTTCTCCTTGGCCCGGTTCAGAGACTCATTAATCTGGTTGAGTTTGCTAAGGTCCACCTTATCGATGTTGCCTGCAGAAAAAAAAAGACAACATTGTGAGTCACAGCTCACGTTGCAGGAGTAAAGGGACCAGTGTGGACGAGTTCTGGGCCTACCGAGCTGGTCCATCAGATCCGTGATGATCTTCAAGACCGTCTTCACCGTACTCTTGGCCTTGCGGGCGTTGTCCTCAGCCTCCTTGGCGTTATCCGACGCCTGCAGGACAGATCAATCCCCCAACTTATCAGCAATAGTCATTCAACCGTCTGGAACTTCCTCAGAGATCAAAGGATGAGTTTGTACCATGGACGCCATCATCATGTCGTTGTCAGCTTCAGCCTTCTTTTTCTTTAGCTCCTCCTCTGCAGCACTGAGCTGATCCATCATGTCGTTCACGTCTTTGTCCAGCTTTTCTGTGTCCTGCAGCGCTTTCTCTGCTTCCTCTTTGGTCTTAGCAGAGCTCTATGAAGACAAAATGTGGAGAGGCAGTGAGTGGGAAGAAGGTTACTAAACCCCTTTTCAACCAGCAGGGGGAGCTATGGACCTTCTGTACGTTGCCTGCAATCTTCTCAGCATCTTCAGCTCTCTTCTTTGCGTCCCGGGCGTCGGCAGCCGCGTTCCCAAGTGCCTCCTCGGCCTGCCGAGTCTTCTCGTTGGCAGCAATGATGGTAGCATTGATGAAAGGAATCTTCTTCATGGCTTCTTCTGCAGCCGTCTTGTTGTCATTGACCCTCCTGTCAAAGTCTGGAAAAAGTTTGGAAAACCAGAGTCACACTCAAACAGCTTTACTTTAGGAGATTTGGTTTATAACAGTCTTAATAAAATAAACTTGACATCAATGAAAAGGATAAAAATAAATAATCTCAAAGTTTCATTTCCTGGATTAAAACCATCTCGGTCTGTCCTTCAAACAAACAAATTAACTCATCATAGGGTGTTACAGTGTTCACACATTACGCAGTTCAGCAGAACCTGTTTTCAAGAACGCAAAAGTTTTAAGCTGAAAACTAAGATTGCACATAAAAAACATATAGTTTTTATACAAAGTAGTTCCTTTGTTACAGCATTGAAAGGTTCCATGGGAGCAACCTCACAGCCTGATGGTTCCCCTCTAACCTCCACCTAACCAGAGCAATTCAAGGCTAAACACAAGGTCTGGGTTGATTCTTGGTGCTGCTGATGGAACCGGTACCTCGGAGGTCCTCCAGGATGTTCTCTGCCTCTTTGAAAGTCGCCTGGCCCCTCTTTGCTGCCTCCTCGGCTAAAGCTTTGGCTGCATCGGCTCGGGCTAGCAGCTGATCGGCGGTCTGTGGAACGGGAAGGGGTGGGGGTTAATGACTCCTGATGACTGCGGAGATGGATGAGAGACTTAGGCAACAGAGTGATGCTCTGAACCCACCTGCTGCTCGCTCTTTCCTTTCTCCAGCAGCTTTCGGACCTCCAGCTCTTTGGGCTTAAGGTCGTCTCGCAGTTCATTGTACTCCCGTTCTGTCTTGTCAATCAGATTATCCAGATCTGATGCCTCCTTCTTAATCTTTTTAGCATCATCCTGACAACGAGTGCATCATTAGTAAAGGTGATGTCTAGAGCGTCTTTTATACCGAGTCATCATCTATGTACCTCCAGGGTCTTTGTATCAAACTGTGGAAGGCTGGTCAGGTTGGCAAACAGCTTCAAAGCTTTGTTCCCCGCCTCCTCTGCCTCATCCTGCACCTTTTTGGCCTGTTTCTCCAGATCCTTGGCCTGATTCTTGGCGTCGTTGTACCTGGACAAGAACACAGAGAGTCAGACTTCTCTCCCATTTGAGACAAAGACCAAAAAACATCTTGACACTGGCTTTGTCCACAAGTACCACAAACTACAAAGAGACTGAAAACAACTACAAACAAAAACAAAAGAAAAGAAAACAAAATTGGTCATTAAGAGACAAAAGAAACAAAATAACTGAGTTTAGATTCAAAAACTCTAAAATCAAACAACCATGATGGTACAACAATGCAACACAGTACAGACAGAGGAAACAGAAGTCTGTGAAACAGGAGCAGCAGAACCCATCCTGCTCTATTCCTCCTTTAACTTCAGATTCAGTCGACTTATAATGTGAGACCTACATCTTGTTGAGCTTATCGATCTCTTCATTCATCTTGTTCTCTCCATCTATGCTCTTAAGCAGCAGGTTATATGCTTTGGTCGACGTGTCATTGGCATCCTTGGCGATCTTCTCGATCTGATCAGCGTCCATCTTGTGCCTGTGGGGAAACAGTTTGGGTCATATTTCCATTCCCCTTGTTAGGTCTGGGTTTCTTGCCCTGTGTCACTAAAGTCTGGCCTGTTGGTGGAGTCTTACTTTTCAGCGAGGCGTCGGGCCTCCTCAGCCAGCAGCGTCATGTTGTTGGGTTCTCCGGTTCCACCGGTAGGTTTGATGTCCTGTGAACAGCATGGACTCGGTTACCTGGGCTTGATGGTCCTGGTAAGAATTAGGGGGACACCATCTTCACTCACCACTTTACTGACGGCATCCTTAGCCTTGGCCAGTTCCTGCCGAGCTCGGTCTATCAGGCTCTCGGCATCCCGGACTCTGTCCCGAGCTCGGTCTGCCTGAGTGCTGGTATTTTCCACCGTGTTACGGATGTTCAGCAGACGGTTCAACTGCGTGGTTAAGGTGTTGTTCAGGGCGTTCAGGCGGTCCAGAAGACCTTGGTCTGCATCTGTGGGGCCGAGTCAGGCAGTCCATTAGCACACCCTGACGTTCATGCTACCTAACCTGATAATACCCCCTCTGGTGTTATGCGTGGCTGATGTTAGATCAGCGCTACCTTTGCTGCTCCGAGCCTCCTCCAGCAGCTCCATAATGGTCTTTTCTGCCTCTTTTAGTCGATCCTCAAAGGCCTTATCACTAACGGTATCCTGGCCCAAGCCAAGATTATCGATCAGAGTCTGGAGCTCTTGGAGCTTCTGTCTCTGCTGGTTCACCTGGAAACACAAGCAGCTGTTGAGATCAGCGGACCTTGATGATGGAGGGAAGCTCTCAGCGGTGGATCCTCCTCACCTTGTCTCTGACCAAACTGTAGCAGGACGGACACTGCTGGCAGCCTGGCACCGATCGGTTGTAGAAGTAATTCTCCTCGCACATGTCACACCGAGCTCCAACAAAGCCGGGCCGACACTCGCACCGCCCGTCCTCCTTACACTGACTGGACAGAGAGCCTTCAGGGTCGCAGTCACAAGCTGGGGAGGAAACAGGAATGAGTTTATTCAAGCCTCACACCTTTAGTTAGCTGTAGGTCTGGAAGTCAGGAAATGAAATCATGATCAATGTTTGATCTGCTTCACACCGGAGCTCCACAGGAATCAGTGTTCAAATCTCTCCTCTTTGAAATAAATACCTTAAGGTTTTTCTGTCATCTCTATGCAGATTATATCATTTTTCATATCAAAATATTTGCAAACTTTGCATAATATGACCTTATAAAGTAAATCTAACTAGTTTTGTTCTTACGTTTGCATCCTGAAGAGCTGAAGCCAAAAAAGTTGACCTCACATCGATCACAGTGCAGGCCGGTGATGCCGGGTTGGCACTCACACTGTCCGGTAACGATGTCACATTCACCACTAGAGGAGCCAATGGGGTTACAGTCACACCTGAGGACACATTCAGAGGAACCAGAGGGAGACATCAGTTCCCTACAAACATCCCTTTCACTTTCAGCTGACCAGTTGGAACCAAATACTATTTCTAATGCCTGAACACTACAGGATGAGCAAACACTTTGTTAGAGTATGAGAAAGGAAGGCGCAGAAGGGAACTGACCGCTCACAGCCATTGCCACTTTGAAGGTTGAAGAACCCTGGGAGGCAGGTGCTGCAGTCACGCTGAGCCACGTTAGGCAGACATGGACACTGACCAGTGACCTGCGAGCAGCTGGTCTGCTGGTCCACCGTTCCCAGGGGGGAACAGGAGCAGGCTGAGGAAGGAGGTGCAGAGAAATGGGACAAAGATAAACGATGACTGACCGTCCAAAGTGGACATGAGGACGGCTTTGAGTAATGAGATTTATTCTCAGCCAGTCAGTTACCCCCCGCCTCTGTTGTCTGATCTCATTTCTCCATGAAAAAGCCTTAAACCCGTCATAGCTAGCTTAAAACTGGGCTACAAATGACCTCCCGGATAATTTACTTCTATTCCTTCTGCTGATTAAACTATTTCCATTGAAGCCAAAGGGTGTTAAAGAACCTGTCAGCGGCTGAATTCAACCTGAAACATGTCTACTGCGTTTGCCATAGAAACTCGACGTCGATTGCATGCTTACGTTTGCACTTATCGGTAGGGCTTGGGGCCAAGGCGTTGCCATAGTAACCGTCCTTGCAGCGGTCGCAGAAGATGCCGTCTGTGTTGTAGATGCACTTGAGACATTCTCCGTTCTCACGGTTGCAGTTGCCAACAGCGTTGGGGTCAATGTTACCGCTGCACCGGCAGGCCCGGCAGACTCGCACCTGCCCGTTCAAACCCAGAGGGTCCCCAAAAAACCCGTCGTCACAGAGCTCACAGCGCTTCCCTGTCAGACACATGTAGGGTCTCAGATGTTGAAATCACATTTTGATGCCTTGAAAGGGTTTCAAAGACATGTTAGAGGACAGCTGTGCTTTAGCAGAAAGCTGCTCGGTCTGCGGTCCTCTGGTGGTACCTGTGGTTCCAGCAGGACAGCTGGTGCAAACCACCACTCCGGTTTTATGGACAACAGCGCAGGTGGCCCCGGCAGGGCAGGGACATGGCTTACAATCACCCGGGGTGCCCTGAGTGGCGTTGCCGTAAAAGCCATCCTTACAGCGTTCACAGCTCAGTCCGGCGGTGTTGTCCTGACAGTCACATGCACCTGCAAAAAAAAAGAGAGAAATATGGGCCGTTTTCACCTCTGACAACCACCTTAGCCTGATGATTCAGCACAACGCCATGGATGTGGATGAAAAAACATTTATTAAAACACCATAAGAACTGGCCAGTAATCTGCCAGAGCCCAGTTAGAACACCCAGGGCCTTGGTCAGGAAGGGAACTAGTCAGTTTGCAAGGAGAGAAAAGCAACCGAACCAGTGGTAACCATCAAAGACCCAGAACAAACACAGTCTATTAGAACAAATGCAGTAAAAAAGGTCCAGAAAACTGGAGGAAGCTAATGCCTGGCAGGCATCACTACAGTCTCTAAATCCGGTAATCCCAGAGTTCCCAGTAATCCCAGTGTTACTAATATCAAGGTGATAGGCATCGCTAGAGCAGTGTTTTTCAACCCTGCTCCTCAAGGCACACTGTCCTGCAGGTTTTAGATGTTTCTCACTCCTGTTT
>JAUZNJ010041300.1:0-10075 GCA_034780135.1 Jordanella pulchra | reverse complement strand
TATATATTCTTTTTTTAAAAAAAATTCATCCTTTATTTAGCTGCATCTGTGCATTTAAAGCAGAGATCACCACAGTTTGGTACATTACAGGTAATTTTATACCAATAAGATTTTTTAGAAACATTTACAAACCATGAATTTTTTTCCAAAAATTTGAGGACAGGGTTTAAACTGAACTATTTAAACTAGCTTTTTTCAGTTACTAACTTTTAACTTTTTATGGTTAAAGAAAAAAGGCAGTATAGATACACCAAACTTTCTTTTAATTTATTTCATTTCTTGCTTTTTTTACCTTCCTCATTGAACTTTAATCCAAATTTTTAGCAAGTTGAAACCACCATTACTGAATTTGTGATGCCCTCGACAAGGTTATGGCATAATTCTGACTGCATACTTGTTGAGAATTGGTCGAATCTTGACAATTTTTTAGGCATAATTAAAAAAAAAAATTAGTAGAATAGAGGATTGAACTATCCCACAAACGTAATGTTCTTCTTTATCTGTTCCTTACACAATTTGAATGTATGTTTGTAACTGTTGTACTTCTTGAAACAATATGTAAGATGCTTTTTTATTATCGATGTTAATTTGAATAAAAATTGAAACATTTTGAGATAATGGTTATCTGCTACATTGCACTGGTCCTACTGACAGAAAAACAGAATCAGAACACGATGCTTCTACTGCTATAATCAACAGATAGTTCTTTGTTCCTAGTTAATTAAGCTTTACCTTGTCTTTTCTCATCCTATAAACAAATTATTCCCAGAAGGCATTCATTTCATCTATGAGGATGACTGAAAATTGTAGAGCTTTAATGTGTTTATTTATGATCTTCTCTTGATGTATGCCCTCATTTAATAAATTAAAACTTGCTTCACTGTGGATCGAGACACTGATGTTCCATAAAGCCTGAGTACATTTTTCTCCAACAGGCTAAACGACATTCATTCTATTATAAGATGAGATTTATGCATCTTCATGACTCTCTATATAAAATTTCAACTTTTACATCAAAATCCCTTTTAATTATTATTTAGTGAAGTTTTGAAATTTTGTGTAATGCATTATTAAAGGTCTATTATGACTGTATGCGTAGTTATTACCAGAAATGTATTTTAGCATTGTGGAGGTTTTGCATCAAAACAATTAATTTTTCACTTAAACCTTAGGTATGCTTTATAATCTGTCTCTGTTATTTGTTGGCAGCACAGATTGGAAATACACAGACAGAGCTGACGAAACTGGCTGAGCAGAATCCAGAGCTCAAAGATGCTTACATAGCAAAACAGAGGCGTTTGAAAGTAAGTTGGGATAACGATGTTAGAAAAGTCACAAGTAGATAAAAGTGCAATTTTGAGTCCTAACTTGACTAAAAACATGCAATTTAATGGTCAACTGAGGAGATATCTGCAGGTATAGACTCAGATTTTTTGCATTTAAAACATGTAATAATCGATTTAATTTTGAATTTGCTTAGGTCTGATTTGCCAAATGTGACTAGATCTAATAAACACATTAGCTTATACTAATGTTTGCTGAAAGTTGTTTTTATTTTACCTAATAATCTGAATTAAAAAATGCCTAAAAGCCTTAAACTGAGGGCATTAAGGCATCTCAATAAATACATAGCAAAATATGTAAGATAAGTGTATCTAATAAAATGTTTAATAAAATGTTTTTTTTTTGTAGTCAAAGTTGTTTGACCATGATAACCTGAAGTACCTTAAGAAGCTTCTGGATGAACTGGAAAGCGTAATGGACCAGGTGGAGACAGAGTTGCAGAGGAGGGTGGAGGAAACACCAGGTCTGTCATAACATCCCATCTTAAGCGATATTTTGGGTAATTTTCCATAATTCCAAAACTTTTTCCTTTTTTGTCCTCCTCCATCTAGAGGAAGGAAACCCCTCATGGCTGTGTGGAGACTTCTTCAGCATTGCTGACGTCTCCCTGGCTGTCACATTGCACCGACTCAAGTTCCTGGGGCTCTCCCGGCGCTACTGGGGCAACGGTAACCGTGTCAACGTGGAAACATACTACGAGCGAGTTGTGGAGCGACCAGCCTTCAGGAGGGTATTGGGTCACGTCAACAACATCTTGATCTCAGCTGTTCTTCCTGTCGCGTTTCGAGTCGCCAAAAAGAATGCTCCGGTTATAGTCGGCACAACTCTGCTGATCGGCTTTCTTGGGGGAGCCACGTACCTTGCCTTTCTCTTCATGAAGAAAAGGCTTAGTCCCTTCAGTTGAAGGAGAGTGAGAAGATTTGGAGCTAAAGTTGAAAGAAACTGATTGAAACTGTCATTGATCATCAAACAAAGATCTATTATGTGTGACTGGAGTAATCAACACTATTCTCTCTGGAGTCCAGCACACAAAGTAGCTACTTTGATTTATTCTTAATCACTTCTTCTTCAGTGGGTGCACTTGTGATTTTAATCATGCTTGTAAGTTTCAGTCACATCACTAAACTATCCAAGGGGAATTTAATGCATTAAGAATGCTTACTTTTAGAGGTATGGAGGTTTTACTGTTTCTGGCTGTCAAGTGTTCTACTGACCTTCCTTTGACTCACTTTCTTTGCAGCCAACATGGCTACACACGTGTTACCTTTATGCCTGGCAAACCTTAAAGTGGGAAACTGCAGATATGTAATATTCAGTATAGGTATTCAAGCTGATCTTGTGACTGAAGAGCAATTAAAACTTACTCGGATGTTTTAATATAATATGAGCTTTTTTAAAGAGTTAAATAAGCTTAACCATGTGCTTAGATGTAGGGTTAAGTTTGTTTGGTTGATGCTGACTTTTCCATAGTAGGGATTTTAAAAAGAAACCTTTCTCTAAGTCAGTGTGTAATTTGCACCGTATCCAGCTAAGAACTAGCATTGCATTCTCTATTGCAGGAAAACTGTTCCAACTGATGGCTTTATACAACTAGCTGTAGGAAAAAAAACCTTGTTGATTCTCCAGTCTTGCGTATGTGCTTAAGACCTAGCTTACATATGCATAGTATCATATCCAATAGATGTGTCTAAAAAATAAACAACTTCCAAACAACTTCTTTGCGTTAGCCGCATTTATTCGTTCCTGATTACAAAAATATTTCTCTTTATTTAATTTCTTGCCACAGGTCTTTTTCCACATGTTGGGTTTACATTGGTTTGAAAAATGTTCATCACAGCTTATGTCTCCAATTTGAAATTTAAAGACATAACCTTCATTTTTTCATAGGCTTGTAGAACTATATCTACTCATAATTCCTTTGCACATATAACAGTCTACCCCTGCTTATTCATTTGAGTTGCAGAAGGGCTGGAGTTGCCCTCTGGCAAACATTGGACAATGGTTGTGTTACACCCTGGACAGGTTTCCTGCAGGGTAGAGCAGAGACGCAGATGACATACAACTATACACCACATTCATACTATTGGTTGATTTATGTTAATAGACAGTGAAAGGAAGGAACCAACACATCTTCAGAGCTGCATTTACTACATGTTTAAGCTGCCAATTACTGCAGCTCCTCCAGAGTTTAAATGGACCTATTATTTATTGTCTCCTTGGCTCATATGCGAATTTAACCAGTAGTCTAGAACAGTGTTTTTCAACCCTGGTCCTCAAGGCACACTGCCCTGCATGTTTTAGATGCTTCCCTGCTTAAACACACCTGGTATCAATTGATAGCAGATTAACGTGGTTTGCTGAACTGCAATCAAAAAAATAAAATAAAATAAAAGCTTGAAGCTAAAAGTTACATTAGAAACAAACAGAACAACTAACAGACAAGACATCAGACAAATACAACAATGCATGCACAAGGTGATAACAGGGGGAAGTGATAACTGGATTAAATTGCAAGGCAATGTTGACACCTCTAGTTATCAATCAACTATTTCTTAAGCTGTATCTTCAATCCATTATACTTATTTAAACTTAGATCCTTCGGTGTTTTCACCAAAATGCTTAATTTATCTACAAGTCTGTTGTTGCACACGTGATTTCTTCTGTCATTATAATACACAGACACATTGATGTCTGTGTATTCTCAGTGGGTGTTGTCTACTTGGACAGGCTGTACCTAAACGGAATTTCCCTTTGAGGATTAATAAAGTATAATTGAATTATCTGTAAGGGTAGCAGGTTCAGAGCAATTGACTTTTAAAAGTTCAGCAAGCTGATTAAGAAGACCAGCACTGTAATAAGAACTCGTCTACAGCATCTGGAGATGATTTTAAAAATAATTTGTTATAATAAGATATACAGTACAGATAAAGCTCAGCATCCTCCTCAATGGATGGTGGTAAATTGATTTTATTTAAGGGTATATTAAACTTTTCTAGCTTTCATTTGTAAAAAGAAAAATTAAATTGTGTATTATTTTCCTTTTGCTTTGGAATGTGTTGATCCGTCACATTAAACCCCAAGTAAAACACATTCAGATTTGTGGTTGTAATGTAAAAAAAATGGAAAACAGTATGAGTGAAAACTTTTGCAAAGCCCTGTATGTCAAAATTTACAGTCATCTATTTTCCCAGTCAGAGCCCCCACGCCAACACAATGACATTTAACATGTGCTCAGCTTTGATTCAGATTGCTCTTCACGTGAGCTGAGCCTCAAATAAAAACAGACCCAAGGAGTTTTCAACAAAGTCTGGCCTTTTTGTTTTTCTGTGTCCAAGGAGTTGCTGAGGAATAGGGGGTTGTGTTGAATGGGGAGGGGGTTGTCAAACGAAATTCCAGACACGTGTTGAAGCCACATGAGAATTCAGAACTATAAAAAACAACAAAGAAAAAAAACAAAAAGAAACTTAACATTAGCTCATACTATTAGCATTGGCAAGCCATACAGTACTATGTTTTATTTTGCAACAAAAATATGCTATCCCTGCTCTGGAGTCAAATCTCAGAGGCCAAATTTAGTGAAAGGGGGTAAAGTAATGAATAATGTTTCACACAAAAGCCACTTAGTCCTCTAATAGGCCTAAATTTACTGTTTGAAATCCCATAATCCAGCGAGTATGGTCAAAAACAAGTAATAACACATTTAATCCACTAGAGGGAAATGTTTCCTCAAACAACACTCCCAATAGAAGCATGAAAAGATTCATTTTTTCAGTCTTTAAGTTTGAAACAGGGATCCTTAAATGTAAGCAAGACAAATAAATAAATATCCATTGTTAAAAAAAGATGCTAAAAGAACGTCTGAAACACTAATATTTTAATACAAAAATAATAAGTGATAATTGACTAATGATGAGTATGGTGGAGCAGCTTTTAAGCACCATTGCCTTGCAGCAAGATTGCCTTTCTGCATGAAGTTTGCACATTCTCCGATGCATGTGTGGGTTCTCTCCTGTTACTCCGGCTTCCTCCCACAGTCCCCCCCAAAAAATTACTGTCTACATCTCTACATTGTCTTTAGGTATGAGTGTGTGTGTGTGTATGGTTGTTTGTCTCTGTGTTGCTCTACGATGGACTGGCGCCCTGTCCAGGGTGTACCCTGCCTTTTGTCTATAGACTGCTGGAGATAAGCACCAGCACCTTGACCCTGATGGATTAACGGAAGAAAGAGATTTTCAAAACAGCTTTTCCTCTTTGCTTTTTTGGTTTAAAACGATTATAAAGCAAAGATTACCTCAGTAAATGCAAATTCCACATAAAGCTTTCTCACAAAGCTATATCTCAGGCTAACTCAAATCTGGCCCTTGAGGTCCGTTGTCCTGCACATTTTAGATGCTTCTCTACTTCCACACCTGAATATCATTGTTAAATTATCCCCTCCACATGCAGCCAAGTTTTCTAGAGTCCTGCTAATGACCTGATTATTTGACACAGGTGTGTTGAAGTAGAGACACATCTAAAAGGTGAAGGACACCGATGTTATGCCGAGAAACGCATGCCTTTTAACTAATCTGACTGTGTGTTTGATAGAATTGTCTTTGTAAAGTGCCTTGAGAGGACATGTGTTTTAAATTGGTGCTATATAACTAAACTGAATTGAATTGAATTTGATGTTAAATCACAATAAAAATTGTTTGTGCATGCTTTACATTTAGCAAGGTTGCATTGTCAGGTTTATTTCCTTGCAATAGCGATCACAAAGAAGTAACTTTTTCTACTTAATCACACTTATTCTATGAACTGCTGGTATGAGTTTCACACCAGTAGGATAATATTTGGGGGGCAATGGGATGCAAATATCGGCAGGCTCAATATCCATATTGCCCAAAAATGAGAGTTAAAAGAGTTAAAAGTGATATAATATAAATTGAATAAATATTTGCATGGATGCAGGAACCTCTGACCTGGAGTAGATTCAGGGAAAATACGCTACAGGCTTATAGATGCTTTGAGGCTGAACTACTGCGGTGTCAAATTATGTTTTAGTAGTAAACGGTGTAATAAAAAAGCTATTGTAAATATATGTTTGAGTACAAAAAACAAAAGCAACTGTGTTTATACCAACATGTGGTGGCAACAACTACCATCATGTGTAATAACTGCCTGTAAATATTTTTGACATTTCCTTATTGCACACGAATTTTGGTCTTAGTCAAAGAAGGTGGATATTTTGTGAACATCAAGATGAATCACTTAAGCCCATTTTTGCATAAGTGTGGTAGATGTGGGACTCATCAAAAAGTTCACCACTATTTCATGTTTTCTCTAATCGAGAAATAAAAGCCTCTGGATTGTGGTGTTATTCCCGGCCCCATTGTAACCCCTTATAGACAGAAGTATGCCATTGCATCTGTTCTGGGTTTATATGATATCTTAGACTACCTCATGTTGTGACAGAAGTTGCATTTAAAAAAGTTCCTAATTGAACAGTTCATGCAGCATGAAAATAAAAGTCATTCCAAAGTCAAAACAACTTCCTGCTTCTGACCTTTCAGTTGAATCAAGAAGTCTCAAAGATCATTTAATACAGATCTGTCATTTTGAACAAACAATATTTTTTGGTACTTATGGTTGTCTTTAATGTGCTAATGGGCATGTAAGTTTAAAGAGAAGGAATAAGCTCCTACTTTCTGTGGTGAACTTAACGCTGTGTAAAAAGAGACATCACGCAGCTGGCTGAGGACACTGATGATGTGGCATTGAATTACGTCTTTACCAGTCCTTCTGTGCCAGCTGTACTGCATAAGTAGGCCAACTAAAACATTATTTATGCTCCCTAACCTTTTTGGTGGATCTCAGAGATGGTGACTGGCATGCAGTCAGACCACAAAAACACATCAGAAATGCTCATCTTTTCTCCTGTTAAAATAAAGCAGTCTGCATCATCAGCTTTCTCTTTTTCCTCTATTGCTCCGTCATCCAACAGCTTGCTTCTCTCTAACCGCAACACCTTTCCCTTTGCCTCTCTTGGCAGAACGTCTACACCAGAAGGTTGAAGTAGAGCAGGTGTTTGTTTTGGAAATGGGTATTTGCATGGAAACCCCCAGCAGACAAACACACAGCTCAGTATGGAGAGATGTAGTACAGTGAGTTTTATGTGACTGAGTTGTAATGCTTGAGATTAGAGGAGGATCTAGATTTGAAATGGTCAGAAAATTGTGATGAAAAGGAATAGAGAGAATGATAAAAGGTTTGTTTTACAGGATGAACTTTGGTTGGACAGGAAACACAGTTCAAACTTAGGGGCTTCTAATCCTTGTTCTATCCCTGGTTATTGCTTGGGATAACAGTTTGCAGATCACTAGTACTTTTGAGGATACCACGCAGACAAGCAGGATAAAAAAGATCTTGCACATACTCACTCTTAAGTACATTGTCAAGGGATCTCTTGTGCTAACATTTATGTTTTTGGATTGTGGGGGAGAGCATGGAAACCAAGAAAAAAAACCTGCATGAATGGAAAGAACATGCAAACTTTATAATGTTTGCATGTTTGAAGAACTACCCAAAAAACTCTCCCAACATTAAGGGTGAAACAGGGAGAACAATATTACTGTTAGAATAATGTAATAATTGTAGTGTTTTTATGTAAGGTTTGCTTAGATGATTTTTAGAAATGATAGTTAATATGTGCTTTTATTTTAACATTTAGTAGTAGATACATTTCTTAATATGTGTATATATTCTTGAAGAAAGGAGACAACTTTAAATTCCTTCAGTCTGCATCACCGTGAGAAGAGGAGGCTAAGGATCTTTTCCTATGAACACCAAGATCATAGGGCTGACTGATATATTATAAAGGCACACTGAGACTTTGTCTGGAAAAGATCATTAAGGAAGAAGACTGAGGGGGAAAAGAACTGCTCTAGGACCCATATCATGAGACAAGTTCCTGAGGTGAAGGGTTTTATGATGATTGCCCCAATTCCTGAGAGTTCCCAGTTCCTGATAAGAAGAAGATCCAGTGTGGAGAGCTTAAGGACAATAAAACTGTAATTAACCAAAGCTGGACTTGTTTTGACCCTGGATGAAGGAGGACGGATTGGCTAACCATATGTTGTAAAATTTGTATCTGTTTCTAAACCCCCATCCTTAGAAATGTTGTTGTAACAGGGATACACCTACTTTCTATTCTAATAAAATGCGAGGTGGAAGCAGATGAATTCAGAACGGAGCAAGACTGTGCTCGTTCTCCACCTGCAGGTAAAGACGATGTCCCATTCTTGTGTCTTATTTCATTAATAGATGTTTCAAATCAACAATTACTCATATTAACATTAATGCCATTCTTCTGGCCATGAACTCATAGTAAGTCTTCTTTAAAAAAATAAGATTTATATATTCATTTTCTCTCGTCACTTTTACTATTATTTTAATTTTTTTCATTATGGTTGAAGTAGAATGTCACAGCAATTTTCTAAAAGAGTAGCAGGTGGACTGCTGAGTTAACATGTTTGAGTTCTGTTGGATGTTCACAGACAGACGGGCTGGGTAAACAGAAACCCCCTCAACAGTCAGCTGACGGCCAACTTGATCCAGCACTCACAAAGTCAGCCGAGCGAGTGGATTTTTCAAAACTTTTCATCAGAAAGTTTTCAGTTGGTAGTTTAGTGAGGAAATAAATGCTTGATGTTAGAGTCAGAAGGAAAATGGTGAAATAAACCAGAGACCGAACTGAGAACATAGTACATTACTTTTTCAATATTGCAACCAAAGACAGACAAAACAGGGGTCAGACAGTACAGGTCCAGCCTCACTTCTTGTCTTTCTTACTGTTACTTTGGACTGACTTTGTAGATACAAGAGGGAAAATATCCAAAACCTGCTGGCTTGATTGAAAAGATGTTCTAAGAAAAAGCCTCTTCCAGAAAGCACCCGCCTTTCAGAGTGTCTGTGATGCACTGTTTGCCAAGTGGATAGAGGTGGGGTACATGTTGTTGACCTACTGTTAAAATGACCCCCTGCTGACTCATCCTTCTCAGCTTTGTGATGAAATTAAGTACCACCTTTCATCCCAGCATGTGCTGCTGAAATATTTAACCTTGGTCTGTATAAATACTGTAGAGTTTCGGAGATGATAACCATTTGGAATGTCACAAATTTCTTTAGTTGACTTCATGCAGATGTATTGAACACACAATTTTTTAATTGTTCTTATGTTTCTATATATGGTAACATGCCCATTGAAAAACAGATAAGTTGTTATCTTGCAGCAGAGTTGATGTTTGAACACACTATTGACCCAAACAAGAATTCTGATCAAAAATTGTCACATGAATGAGTTACAACAACTTACAAGTTTGTGAAGAACCTTGGTTCACTGGGGACATATGGATGGGGTGTCGTTCACTTAGAGAATATTTCTGCTACCACAAACCAATCGAGCAACAAGGGCTGAATGTCTGAGGAGCAAATCCAAAAGATCAAGTGCAAATTAAAAGGAAACGAAGATACAGGACCGGATCTTTTGTGTATTTTTTTGATTTTCCTGCCATCAAGGTGTAACTTTAATCAAATAAATTCAGTCTATATGAAGGCACACTTACATGAGGTGTTAAACAACCCTTTTTATTAAGGCAGGTCCAAAACAAAATTAAGTGTCATGATCCGTGTGTCTTTGTATTATTTTTGAAGTTTCCTGTTGTTCTCTGTGCTCCCTGTGTCCCCTTATTGC
>JAUZNJ010041299.1:0-10076 GCA_034780135.1 Jordanella pulchra | reverse complement strand
AACATTTGAATGCATCAGTCTGTGTGCAATGAATAAATATAATGTACAAGTTACACCTTTTGAATGGAATTACTGAATTAAATCCACTTTTTCATGGTATTCTAATTTTATGACCAGCACCTGTATACAGTAGATACTCAAACACAGTAAATAGCAAACAGTACAATTGTGTTTACATTAAACTGGCAGATGTAGTTATGTGGGAAAACAATGTTATGAAACTTTTCGGTGAATTTTTTACTTGAATAGTTGGAACAAAAAAAAAAAAATAATCAGAACACTCAATATTATCTCGCCATATATTGGATGTATTGCTTACTCAGCAGAATTTCAAGCCTTCGAGCTGAAAGTGACCAGTCTACCTCTTCCTTAAGGACCAAGATTAAAACATTTAAAATTTTAAAATCTAAAAGAAAGTTTTCCTCAAATTTGAGTTAAACAAAAATGTTATGTCATGTCTCTACAACGTAAAGGGACATCAGTTTATAAAATACAGAGCTTCTCAAATCACAGGTCCAGATTTGTGGAGCTTGTATGAAAAGCTTATATTTGTAATAAGTTGACACATAACGTCAGTGACTGGCTGCAGCCTCGTTACTGGCATCATCTTTTAGGCAGTAACAGTTGCAAGATACCATCTAAATACATTTAAATTCCCAAAAATATTCCCCAGCTATTGTTAAATGGTACAAGTTTGTTATTTGTAAACAACCCTACAGTAAACTCCTATTCTTTCATTTACAGTGCTGGTCCCATTTATTAACAGACTAATATTTTTAAAAGGCCTCTAATTAATCTACTATATAAACAGAAATGAAGAAATTGCATTTTTCGGGTTGAGAAAAAAAAGGAACCATTTAATCCAAACCACAGGTATGTCATGGTTTGAACCACAACCGTCCACCTTTGATTATTTGCTTTATTAGAAACCTTTAGCTTGTCTGTATGGTGGATCTGATGCCGTAGACACCTTCTGACCACAGAGGTCAGGTCAGGCCGGTATACAGTCCAGAGAAATTATACCATGTACATTAATTGCAGGTTTTCGTACTCCAAGAAGTGTTGGTGGATCCAAAAGCCTGATGGGAAATTAAATCTGCTTCTCTATAAAGCACTTCAGTGGAGTGGAGTAAGAGGTGAGCTACAATTTCATACAAGTCAGTTGTGCTACATTTGAACTTGGTGAAATAAAGTGGACCAACACAACAAGAGGACATGATTCTCCAGATCATGTGGAAGCATCACATTAAACGGTCAGTGACCTTGGATTATTACCTCGGCTTTAAAATAAAATATAGCACATTCATCAGGAAAGAGAATTTTTATGGCATTTCTGGTTCAGGGTAGAGCTGGACCATATTTAAATATCAATATATATCACGATATGGTTTCATTCAATATTGGTGATAGGACTTTTACACACATTTTCAATATTTATAAATACAAATAAATGCTGTATTGAGAGTTTATACATACAGCATTTGTCACTGAATAATGTACCAGGTTTTCATGTAGTTTTATGTTTGTTTTTCAAAGCTAATATTTATCAAATGTTAATTTGGACGATTTTTATAAACATTGCAAAATATTTGCCAAAGTTTGTAAAGTCATCTGCTGTGGGCATTCTTGGCTGTGTTTCCAAGGCTTTTACATTTCCTATATCAATATCGAAACTACATCATATCGACTGAAATTAATATTCATTTTGGCCATGTAGTCCAGCCCTAGTTCAGGGGTAACTTAGCATTGTGATGGTTGTACTGCATGAACAGGAAAGGTTGTCGGAGTTCAAAAAGAAATTTAAAACACCCTTAAAATAAAATGTGTTCCCCTTACTTGTCAAATCCTTGTTGCATTTGATCTTCTACAGCTAAAGACATTTAATCAAGTCAAAGAGATTTAATGCTTTTGTTCTTTGTGATGAAACAGCCAAATATTCAAACAGCCACTTGAATACAATTCGTCTACATATAAAATCGATCTGATATTTCTCTTATATGGTACCTATGTAGCCTTAGAGTGGAATGGGAGAAATTTCACTAGATACTGAAATACCTCTATTTCTGCAAAGGGAAACCTTGAAACTGCAGTATTTGGATCAAGGCTATATATAAATGATCAAGTGAGATGCTTGCAGAGTAAAAGACTAGAGTCAATATGCTGAATACTCTAGTTTAAATTCAGTACTTTTATTTCAGTCTCTAGTAGAAAAGTCTTATTGAAGCATAATTCTGTTTCCGGGAGCAGAAAGAAAAAGAAAGGTGTTGATGATTCACAATATTTTCTTTCTATCATTTCTTTACCATCTTTTTCAATTTGCTTATTTGTGCTACAGTTCCTGTGAGCAGTAAAACAAAAATCAACGGAAACATTGGAGCTTTGGGAATTAATCCATTTATTTTTTCTCAATTAATAATCGGATAGTAAAAAGGTTCCTTAAAGAAGATGTTTTACAGAATTAAACCATCTGAAACTAAAGCTTTTCCACATGAGGAGTTCTGGAGAGATAAGATGGGGGTTTGTTGTAAATGCAAAATGTTTATATATTTTTTATACAATTTTAGTATAATTACTGCTCTAAGTGGGCTGCTCTGTCAGCTAAAGGCATGTTTTAGAGTCTTTATTCTCAAGTTAACGATTAATCGGTTACTGAATTATTTGAAGATCATTTCATTTATCGATTAATCCCAATTAATCCGATTAATTGTTACAGCATAAAGAACATTATAAAGAATAAAGATAAATCTTCTAAATGATGTTTGAAAAAAACAAGCTGCTTTCTACTGTTGCGTTTTAATGGAATTTCAAGGCTGCTGTAATTCTATGAGAGGGAATCAACACACCCAGCTATGGGAACAACCAGGCCAACCGCTGAACAGGACAGGAAACTAAAAACATCTTTAAACAAAGGGAACGTAAATGACACACTAAGTGTGACAAACCTTTCTATAATCCATTCTTCTGGATTGCTGCTTTGCATATCCGGACAACGACTTCTGCCACTTTTGTTCAAATTGCAAAACTACAAACTGTACAACTTCATGAATAACGTTTTGTTGTTTATTTCTTGTACTGTTTGCAACATAAAAGGCACCACAGTAGTTAAAGGAGTGTAAATATGAATGGCAATGCTTTCTGAATCTTTTTGCTCAGAAATTTTGTGACAGATACAAAAAGAAAGCCGTCTTGCCCAAATAACAGCCAGATAGCTACATACATAGACGACAGAGTGCAATGTTTTTTAGTCACTACTTCTTGTCATTCTCTTAACAATTCAAATTAGAGAGAGGGAGTTATTGTATTATATACACTGTGAATTTTTTTATTCAGTCAAAAACCCAAATTATTTTAACTCGTTATGTTTGCAAATTCCCATAAAATGTTAATAATTGGGATGATTTTTTTTCTGCTCCCGCATTGATTAAAATATCAAGTAGATTGATCCTTCTGAAAATATAATTACACCCAGTAATTTGAGGACTATAGTTGAACAGTGGACCTACCCAACATAACCGATATACTGAGACAGTCTACAATAGTAGACAATAGTTTTCAGTGGTGTAGACACCACTGAAAATTTTAACTTTGTTGCACACCATTTAATGAAATTTTTACAATATCAAAATATTGTGGATAAATATCATTGGTCCATGTTACCCATCTTGTAATGAAATTCTACAACAGTGAGAAATGTTTAAACGGGTTTTACTGAAGTTAAAATATACGTGTGTGTGTGTGTGTGTGTTTGGGGGTGTTCCAAAGCTTAAAAGAATTGTTTATACCTTGACAGCTTTTAACTAAAGCAGACAACCAGATCAGCTTAACGCTTTTACCCAGTCCTGAACTTATAAAGCAGAGCTAAATAAAGCTGATTTATTTAAAAAAATAGCCAAACCTTTTTCGGGGACCTCCTAACAGTGTTATAGGTATTTTGGGGTAACGTCACATGAAGCATTAGTGCTATAAAACGTCACGTTTTATTTGAAGTTTGATATGTTTAAAGATACCAACTTTCAACAAAATGGAAACTATTAAATTGAAAAGGTGGAGGAAATAACCTGATAAGCTGCTCTCAAAACCGTCTAAATGTCATAATGTAATTGCTACAAGCTAACAAACGGGACTGCTTTTCCTTTCTAGAAATCCTGCATACATTGTGCTTTTTACACCGTAACACTGCAGCGACAGCACGACAATGGTCCTCACAATAAACGACAACGTATCCATTTAAATCACACTTTAAAAATACGCATTAACTTTTCTAGGCGTCGGCTCCTTTTCACAGGGTGGGACTGGGAGAAAGGCAGGCGGCGGCTGGGAAACAATCCAGCCAGCTAACTGTACCCTGCGGCTAGCATTAGCCTGACAAGTTATCATCAACCGCCAGAGCCCGAGAAGCTTCGAGATGGATTCAAAGAGCGGAGGTCGGGATACGCTTAGGATAAACGTACTCCAACTGCCTCAACATCACGAGGACTTACCTTAAAGTCAAAAAGCAGCAGTGATTTCAGGTGCCTCTGCAGTTAAGTGCGTTTAATGCTTGGAGCTCTTGTGCAAGTATGGCGAACAAGGGAAAAGGCGCCGCCCCATTCTTAAGCACGGGGTCGTGGGCGTGCGCGCTCATCATGCCTGACGTACCGGGGCCGCGCGTCTATATTAAACACTATGTTGACGGGAACAATGAACTCATAGATAAAAAAAACTGAAGCATTGTAATGACTTCAAATTTGATGATATATGCATGTAATGTTTAGGGAAGAGGGTTTAGGTTGGAATTTTTTACCAAAAAATAAAAATTAGATTTCTCAATATTATTGAACTTGAAACAAACACTGCCTCAGGTCCAGACAGCAACTGTGGCTTTAAATTATTGTTCTTAGTAGTTCTAGGTAGGGAGTGCTTCAGCTTTTCTTCCAGCGCTGTTGATACTTCTACTGTTCCCCAGCTATGGAAGAAGTTGATGATGCAAAAAATTCACAAGCACTTGGAAACTCCTAACACTCCTTTTTGAATTTTCTTCTGCATTAAACACTATGCGGTCTCGTATTTTAATTGAGACACTGACATCTTGTTTAATCTGAATCACAGCTTAGTTTAATGAATTCTGGACTTTTCAACAAAAAGGCCACAATAGTGTGAGTGAAAAAAATGCTGTCTGAAGGACAGCATTTTGACAGTAAAAACTGACAAAACTCGATTTTATATCAACATTTATTGTTACAGTAAACAGTTGGTCACAGAATTGTTTACAATATAAAAAAAATAAAAAATAAATTGTATGTTATGGGGATTTTATTTTGCATATAAACAGAATTTAATTTTCCAAATAAAATTGGCCGAAGAAAATGCAATAAAAAATATATATACAGTAAAAATGTCTACACCATGGTCCATAAAATAATCTGGCTCAAAATGATGGTTGATACATTGGTCAAAAAAAAAAAAAAAAAAAAAAAAAAAATAAACCGAAGAAAGTAGCACCCTGAGTTTTTAACTGGTGTCCATCTGACACTAAAAAGAGAGAAAAAAAATCCATAAGTATTCACTATATGTTAGAGAAAACAATAAAAAGCAATGTTATTAAGTCATATACCTCTGATTTGTAAGCATCCAGCTGAGCGTCCAGCTCCTCTGCAGACAGCTGGGGTCTTCTTTCCCCTCCTCTTCCTCGGAAACCTCCTCTGCTCCAACCTTGTCTCCTTTCAAATCGTGGCTGACCGAGCCTGCTTCGGTCAAAACCTCTGCTTGAACTGCAAATATATTCCAAAAATCACTGAAATTTCCCCGACGACCACCTGCAATTGCGTCAGGTTTGTCATACCTCTGGGTTCTAACTTCTGACTCTGCTTGTTGGATTTTCATAGGGCGACCTGAAACGCAAAATGCATAGTCAATAGAACTTATATAGCGGCTTTCAAGTTATAGATAATTGTTGTAAAACCAACACAGGCTCACCATCAAGAGGAACACCGTTGTAATGCTTCATGGCTTTAATGGCATCAGCTTCATTCACAAAGTAAACATCTGCCATTCCTTTACTTCGACCGGACCGGTCATAGTGTACCGATGCAGTCTTTATGGGGCCAAATTCTTCAAACAGCTCCTAAATAGCAAAGCCAAAAAGTAAGATATTTGGGCACAGAATGGTTAAAAGAAACTGGATTGAAATGTTTGGGGTTTTTTTTAGAGTCACCTTAATATCTGAATCAGAGACGCCGAAATCCAGATTAGAAATCAGAAGCTTGCTGCCGTCGCCTACTACTCTCCTTTCTGGTCCTGCACTTCGTCCACCTTCGGTTTCCTCAAACATGTCGTGTTGCCATTTGTCTGGCAGCTCTCTGGGCTGTAAAAAGCAAAAAAAAAAAAAAAAAATCTATGTTTTAACAGAAGTGCTTAACTTCATAAGAAGATACCTGGGTAATAAGAAAAAAACACAGCCATGTAGGCACCAAACCAAAGTCATAATCACACACTCAAATACTTACTTTGCTTTATCTTGCAACGTCCAACATTACATTGTAATACACTTGCATAGAGTGTGGCATGCCGCTGCACTCATATTTGTCCCCTAAAATAAATATTGGTAAAAGAAATTTCAGGGATCAGCCAATTCAAAGCGTTTCACATGATCTAAACATAATTAGCAGTGGCAAAATAAAGGAAAGAAAGCTAAAAGGCTTCATTTGTGTCTCCTCTGGCCACTGAGCCAAACTGATCACATGCATTGTCCTCTATATGCTATCTGAGGGAACTCATCCTTTTCTAAATTCAATTTCTGATGTTATTCCAATCAAACCCATTAAAAGTAAAGATCGACATATTGACAATTCTTGGTGTCGATATTGTTTTTACTTTCCACATTTACGTGATAAAATTACACAATGATAGCAAATGTTACACAAGTCTCACAAGAATTTAAATGGACAAAAAGTTTTCTTCACCTTGGATGCAAAATGTTTGGTTTTTTGTTTGTTTTTTTGTTTTGTTTGTTTAATTGTCGCTTTGAGCAGGTTGCTCTTTCAGGTGAAAGGCATCCAAGTTAACAATTACTCAGTAATTGGAAATATCAATACAGTACATGTTTTATACTGTATATAATTACATGTTTGGCCCTATATATTACTATTACCTAATGTGCAAAAATGCACAGGTTGATGTCAAACTTTGGTTTTAAGACAGATGTGAATTAAAGAAAAAAAAAGAAGAGAAATATCCAGTTACTTTGCTGAGCAGGATTCTTGCGTAACGGGCCATTAGGCTAAAAAAAAAAAGTCACCATTATGATGAAAATTAAGCCAATATGCTCATTTCTTTATGAGCATTTTGGCCTTTTGTCTGACATTTAGACCTCCTCCCCAGCACATTTCAGAGATTTACAATGGAATTATGCCCATACTCTTGTGGGTTTTTAACACATTTACTCTTCTTATTTGCACATATACATGAAGGAAGCACAGTAAAGATGTGAACCCCTCTGCTTTGGGCCAGCAGTTAGGCAGGCAACCAGCTTTTCCATAACTAGGACAATGACATTGGTAATAGTGAAAGGCAGCATGCCATGGAGCATAATCCAAAAGGCCTTCAACAGTGCGAGAAGTGATGTGCTAGTTTTGTTAAAGCTCACACTGCTTTTCAAAAATTTCACTTCCTTTAACAACATTTAGAAATCCGATGTTAATCAGGCCAAAATGAATCTGATGAGGTAATTGTAGGACTGGAGAATAATCCAGCTGTCGTAATAGAATTTCCCTAATCGCATTTTGCCGTTTACATGATCACTTCAGAAATCAGATAACCCCAGAAATGGGAGTAAAACCATTATAAGTGCAGGCCCAAACAAATGCTCTATCTCCTCATGTCTCCTAACCTGCAGTACAAATATTAACTAGATAAAAATGAGACGTTTGTTTGGCAATATTGATCAATTTCTACTTGTAGGACAGATACCAACATTGTCTGATCAAATCTTGATGCCAATATTTTGTGTCTATAACTAATATTTTATACTAAACTTTTCCAGAATGTTAATAGTGAGTGGGTGGGGTGATGCTATTCCTCAAGTCCTAAAATAATTATGTCTTTTTTTGTAGAAATACTTCCAAAGTTTGTTTGTTTTTTCAATACACCACATTTCTGAGCGAGGTGGCTTATCTAATGATCAGAAACAGCGAGGCCAACATCAGTTGACCTATAAAGGCCATGTTAGATGCTACTTCATGTACCCCTCCATGCAACGGGAAATACACTAATGCTTTGAAACAACTCTAGATGCAAAAGTCTTGTAGAAAGAATTTTGAAGCAAGAATATTGGAAGCCAGTAGCCATTTAAAACCACCAAGTCCTGATTGCATTTTCTCCTACACGGATTTAGGATCCACCTGTTTACCTACGACCAGTCAAGATTGGGCATTAAAATACTGTCTTCAATCAGAAAACTTGGCTCTGAAAAAACAAATACACTGGTTTAGCAAAAATAAAACGTTAAATCCGATAATCGAGTTTTAACTAAACAAAGAAAAGAAACGCCAGTTACGGCGGGCTGTTTCTGAATGTGTCTCCGTCTTACTCTGGTGTACGGAGCAGCTCTGTTGTTCCCATCACGGTGGAAGTTGTTCGGTCTGCTCCTCGTTGCCGCCGGGGGCCTCGACGATCCACCGGCTCGACCTGAACTTCCTCCCCGCCTGAAACGCCCTCCTTCTCCACCACGGCCATCTATCTTGTTCAACTTAATGATGTCGTCCAGGGACATGCTCATCTTATCAGCCATGACGCCAGTTAAACTTTCTATAGCTACGAAGGAAAATGGACGCTAAACTCTGTGGTTTATCTATAGCTATAGGTTGGCGCGATGTTGAGCTGAGCCTTCTTCCTCGTTCTTCTTCTATGGTGTCGTATTGCAACTTTACATAGTTCCACTGCCACCTAGCGGACTGGGGTGACTAAGTAGACAAGACACCGCAGTAAAAGCAAAAACTAAACGCATCCGCAATATTTTAAGTGGCTAGTTCTTCTAAGAAATAATACAGTTATGCTTGGAAACATTTTTTCAAACACTTTACATACTAATTAATGAACCACTACTTTAAATACAATAGCATATTTTCATTTCCGTACAAGTAAGATGAACAGTTCTGTAACAATAATGCATGCAAGCAAATTAACCTAACCTTCGCTTAATTCGCCCCTAAAAAATACTAAACATCTTTATTTTATTAATTTTCTGAGTATAACGTATAGTTTTTGCATTTTGGGGGGCAAGGTGTGTGAAACAATCTAAGTGATGATTATAAAACCCCTGATCTTGATGATCAGGTGCCACTTAAGATTGGTTAGCGTTTTTAGTCTTTGAGAGTAAATAATTCTTTTAGGAATAAAACAATTCAATGAAAAAAAATATTTATGTCTAAAAATATTTCTTATTTCATGATTACGTGTTGAGAAAACTGCTTGAGTCATCTTCCCTTCAACCCTAACTAGCTAGCCTCTCTTTGGAGAAGATATCTATCCTCACAGTGTAATGCTGCAACTTTAATCTTTAACACGCAATATGTTTTATTACAGAATGTAATTGTAGCTTTGCAACACAGACAATACTTTGCATGTAACTTTAGTGTCATGTGGCCACAGCACCTTCCTTCATAGTTTGTATAGTTCCCTACATGGCTTGTAGAAATATGATTAATGACATCTACGTGTCTCTTTGCCACTTTTCCACAAATGTCAGATTTGAGCAGCATACAACTAATAGTTCTCCTATAAATACATTTGCCTACCTGTGGATCTCTGAAGGGTTCTTTGGCTCTTCTTGTCTTATTGGGTTTGAAGATAAACCATGTTGATTTCATTTTCAGAGGATAGATTGAACAGTGCTCGGTGAAATGTTAAATCCCAGTTTTTGTTTTTTGTAACTAGACCTGCTTCTCTGAATACGTCCAACACTTTTCCCTGACCTCTCAAAAATATCCATAACTTCTGGTTAATATTATACTGTACCATAACTACAGTTGTGGTCAAAAGTTTACATACACCTGTAAAAAACATAATGTCATGACTGTCTTGAGTTTCCAATAAGTTCT
>JAUZNJ010041298.1:0-10076 GCA_034780135.1 Jordanella pulchra | reverse complement strand
TTTTCCTTTCAACCATGCCTGCTACCAGCAGTAAAATGTTGTTTCACTTGATGAATTTCCTTCAGAAAATATTCCACTGTATGTACTTAAACTTCTTTGGTGCCAATAATGGTGAGCAGGACTGTATATACATACATATATATACATATATATATATATATATATATATCTATATCTATATATATATATATACACACACACACACAGACACGTCTGTCTGTCTGTCTTTACCTGTCTTTTGGTACACATAAAAATTCTGAGCAATGAAGATGTTGGCACCAAGGCTATAGCATCTGTGCCCCCAGAGGCTTGCATTTGCCTCCGTCTGGCAACAACACGCTCGTGCATTTGGTATAATCCGAAGATACACCTGCCAGCTACACCTTCTGCTAGAGTTCTCTAAACTGTTTAGAAAACTTGGGGTTGGTGGCTTCTCCTTACTTTGCTCATAGATTTCGGCTTTTGGCATCCAAGTTTTGCTTGTCAGAACGTACATTTGTTCAAAGCCACTTTCTAGATTTGTTACGGTTGACAAATACATTTAGATAAAAATGAGAAGTGAGAAGAGTCAAACCTTCAGGTCCTTTTACCGCTTGGATTAAGCATTTCCACAATGAACTTTGAGTTTTATCTATTTTTTTTCAGTTCTGTGCTACTACTTATCAAACTGTGATCATAATGAATGACTGAGCAATTCTTTCTCTTTCTCTAGGTCCGAATATTTCCCTACCTGATTGGTCGGGAGTCAGCCTTTGCAGATAATTTAAAATGGATGGCGTGTGCTAACAAAGGTAGGATTCTAATTTTTTCTCCTCATGGCCAGTTCTTGCAGGTTTCAAAGAGATAACTAATTTTCTCTTTTATCAGTAGTATGGACAAGTTTGTCAGTGACCATTAGCATTAGCACTAACACATGACAGGAGGCAGGTGGATGCCATGCCCTAACAGCATGTCATGTTATTACATTTTTCCCCAGGCTAAAAGAATGACCACGAAATATACAATTTTTTTTAAGAGCTTTACATGTTGTAAATTTTATCTTAGTGCAAAAAACACTTCCCTAAGTTCTATATTTAGGTATGAGGTGCATGGCTGACAGAGACAGTCTGGCTCCATTCCCTCAGGTGCTCTAGATAATACAATCCAGTCACACAAAAGATGTACGTGTGTATTCAGCTGTAGGTCTGCACTAATGACCACAGAGTCACAGACTTGTGTAGAAGTGGTATCAGAGCGGCCTTTCGTTTAGTTTCATGATATGTGTCTCAGTGAAGAATCAACTGTATTTGAAAGTGTGTCATGTTGTACAAATATGTGTGAATACCAGTCCACCATACAATCTAGTTTGCATTCTTTTTCCATTTCAAATGAGATTTTAGACATTTTGGCTCTACTAATGTCTAGTTTGGCCATTTCAATTAGTAGATTAGCAAGAAAGAACAAATTGTTAAATTTACTGAAAACTTTATCTTATTGTTTTTAAAAGGACAGAAGTTGTAATTTGTGGCATTTGTGACTCACAGTAATAGAGATGGGGGAAGGCAATACTTAAAGGGTCCCACAGTTGAGAAAGTACAAGTGAAAGCTGCAAGGCTGAAAAAACCCAGTCAGTGCACATTTTTGTCATTTGATTTTATTTCAAGAAACATTTATATTTTTTAAAGTGGCTAATTGATATTTTGTTTAAAATACAAAAATTAAAATTACAATATAAAGCATGTCTCTTTTTCTATGTATTCATGTTTGTATTTCATTTTTTATTTTTCCATCTTAAAACTGAAATCCAAGAGCCACCTTTTTTTTATTTCTAATACCATATCTGAAAGGAAAATCAAATAACCAATAGATACACTGACAGTAGACAAAAAATATATTGCAAGTATTGGTTATGGTATTATAATTTTGGGTTAGGGTTAACATTTATTCATAGTGAATGTGAAATCAAAAATGTTGTTTTCTTTATTTTTTTTTTGTTGATTCTAATTATGGAATGCACATAAAGTTATTCTTATTCGGTTTATAGAAATAATTAGTAGGTCATGAATAATGTTCCTTGTAAAATTTGGTGACATTCACTTTAAATTTAGCACGTTGTTACTAAATTAACCGGACTAGCTGTTTTTTAACATCTAATAATATGATGAAATTAAGTTTATTTTTCTTCTATTTTACTCAGATTTCAGGACATTATGATCTTTTCATCTATAATACATGTCACATCATTTCATTATTCTTTTAAAGTAACCTTTAGTCTTTTTTTTATACTACAATGCATATTTTACTCCCACTTCATCATCTTCATGTGTAAGGACACCTTGTGAGTTTCTGCTTACATATACATTATATGCCAAACCAAGGTCCTTGAAAGATTGTTTCTCTGCCCTCAGATCTTCTGGGCCACGTTCTGTCTGTCTACTCCATGCCACAGGTGTGCTGTGTCACTAAGAGCAGAGCACATGATTAATTTTTTTTCTTTTGGTCAGCTCATCTCACTGGCCCCAGTAGCTCAGCCTGAAGGACACACTCAGATTTTCACGGGGACTAGTCTCTCATAGCTCTCTTCTTTGATGAATGATGCATTTAAGCTTAGACAGTCTACTTTTTTGCAATGTAACTCTTTGTATGGATATGCCTTCTGTTGCCAAACTTCCAGAAAAAACAAAACAAAAATAAATCACAAGTTCAAATATTTTTTGAGACCAACTTTACTGTCAAGTTCTGTTGTGAAGCTATATTGAAGACAGTTACCAAGGTTTCAGAGTTTTTACAAATATGTATATTTAAATTAAGTTTCTTTTTATCACAGGTAAGGCTTTAGAATTGTTTGCTATTTTTTCTTTAGGAGTAGAAGCTTCTTTTTTTCCCCATAAATGGTAAAGATTTTGCTGTGAAACAATGACCCTAACATTTATTTTTTTGAAAGGGGCTTTACTGCTTTGCATTGATGGAGGTCATTTGCTCCGTTGGTCTCTATTCTCTTTGTTATTTAGCTGCTTCATATGCTTTGTTTCTGTCTCACTGTTGTCATGATTTTCTCTTACTTGCAGCTTTCTTTTCTCCTGGTGAGATAACTATATTCGCTCCTCCACATTAGTAGCATAATGATGGCATTACCGCTCAAGGAAATGGCACAGCATTTGCGTTTACTGAGAATAGCTTTTGCATCACATTTATGTACCACTTAATCATTCACAAACCCATGCTGGCTTTCTCTGACTTAAAAATTCTTTTGCCATATTTAATGCACATATTCAGGTTTTTGTCTACCAAGTGCATCTCTGCTGCCCTCTGTACTCAGCTTTGTGACTAAGATATGTTAATGACTTTGAAAATGTTCATTGAATGACACTGAATGAGGTCTGATGTAACTTGTCAGCATTAAACAGCATATAGACAACTACTTGTGATCTGTTTTTGTTGCAGAGTACTGAATAAAAAGGGAATGAATAATAAAGTTTTAAGATACAGATTTTGGAAACTTTATTTTATTTTAAAATGGTTTGTAAAAAACATGTATGCACTTGTGAAAATTAAATAAAAAAAAGACTGTACAGCAGTTAATTTTTATAACTGCTTATCAGATTGGAATAAACATGTATTATTTTATTTAAACCAGTGTTTTCAGTATAGTTGCTGGATTGAACCTTAGCTATAGCTGGGTACACATTGAAAAAGGGACGCACATTCCACTTACCCCTATTTTGCAGCTGGGTATTTTGACAAGATCTCAAACTTTGTACGATTTTGCTCTGTCTTAATCTTTAATTGGATTAATTTTGTAATTAATTATTTATAGTCAATCAGGGACCCTAAGAAGAAAAACAAAAACACAAAATAGTTGATCACAAAAATAAGTAAATTCATGTGCCTTGTCAACCAGATGCAAATAATGTTTACCAGATTAAATCAAAAAAAAAAAAAATGAACAGGAACCAATTCTCGAGCAGAAACAGGAATTCCGAAGGAAGAATGATCGGGTTACTGGATAATGCTTGGTTCAGAGGTGGACGTCACTGCTGGCTTGTATCCCTTTGATGGAGAACATGCTGCTCACAAGAACATATCGGGGCAGAAGGACAGCCAGGAGCACACTTAGTGGTAGAGTCTTAGAGTCCAAGGGGAAAAAAACAGAACTCTGCCATGGGACAGAAACGGGGTCAGTGCTGAGAGGTTTGACTCAGGATGAGGTATCCAAGAGGAAGGCAAGAGTTTGTAGTCGGAGGGCAAAATCCTGCTCAGAAAGTTTTGAGTTCTCCATTGAAGACAGGGCAAAGGTATGGAATACATGAGAAAAAGCAATATAAGATACTGTACAGGTATGGAACTCTAGAAATCTACTCACTAAGGCTGTCAAATAATCTAGCAACAATAAGGTTTGAGGTCTGGTTAAAAAGGCATTAGTGGTTAGTATGAGCAGATGAGGGGCAGAGCTGCACTTGTGGGAAGAATTATTGAAAATGATGCCAGGAGCAGAGCTGAATGTAAATAAACCTGTTACTTTGCAAGAATCATGACATTGTACTGCTGTTATAGGACTTTGCTAAGCCCTTAAAAATTGTGTAACTTTTGCCACATGCTGCATATGTAAGAAATATGTGTTTTATAAAATGTTTCAGATCTAAAAGAAAGTTAATTTTACTTTGGAGATGATAAACTATGTAGGAAAAAAAAGCATTAAATATGTTTGCAGTGTAAATGTCTGTTCTAAAAAAGCATATTTGTTTCCAGGAACCCAGTCACATTATACAAAGGAAAACTGTTTTGTCATTACGGAAAATTCCTGAAGTACTGGAGTATGGGTACTTTTTTTTTCAAGCTGATTCAATTTATATTTGTGCTTTGCAGGTTATTTCACTCAAATTTCTACCCTGGCGGATGTTCAAGAGAATGTAATGGAGTATCTCCATGTTTTGAGTCGTCCCAAAGTCATTGACCAGGAGCATGACACCGTGTGGACCGAGGCATACATTGACAGCACTGTGAGTTGATCGTTATATTCCTACTTTTTGTTGGGGTTAGTATGTTGAGTGTAGGAAGACAGGAACTTGGGATGAACATGGGGAATGTTTATTGATTAAAACAGAAAATTAGCAGAACTAACAACGAAGAGAAGGACATGGAGCACAGGCACAGTAAAAGGAGTAACCAGTAGAATAGAGACATTAAGAAAGCTGTTGGCCCAATCCCAAACCGGCCCCTAAACTCTACCCCTAAGCACTAACCCTCTGTTCGTGCATTCCCACGGAGGGTCAGCCACTTTAAGGGTTGTCCCAAACAACATAGTGGGTAGAGCGAGTGGACTGTTTAGCCTTCAAATAGCGAATTTGGCAGGAGATGCAATGGCAAACTAATGATGTGGGAAACACCTGCTTTTAAATATAAGTTCTGCTGGTTTGCTGCATCTTCGCTATACTGACAGAAAATCACAAATCAGGAAAAAGAAAAAAGATGCCATTTATTCTAAAAGGGAAGGTCCTCTTTGAAATAGTTTTGTTTTACTGTATGAATTTATCTTTAAGAAAGAGGCAAATGTTGGATTTCATGTCCATCTGTTTTAAGAAGGAGGGGGTGGGGGTGGGGCAACTTTACTCAAGTACGAAAGCGGGGGAAATCTTAAACTGATGAGGATAAACAAAACAGAAACAATTGATACCAAAACGAACAAAACAAAGGATTGACACACTTTTATTTAATTTGTTAGGATAGAATACAATTTTATAGCCTTGGAGAGTATTAAAAAAAAACTAATAAAACATATCTTTATTATGTTTGTGTTGTGAAAAAAACGCTTTAGCATTATAATACTGAATTCAATATATAATTGTGATTAAAAATGGTTTGATTTACACACAGTAGGATAGCTGAAAATGTGTCTCTTGGCGCCTGTGTACCAATGTGTGAAAGTGTCTGCTTGTATGTTTAGCAGATTGAACCATTAAGTAAATGAGTCTCTTGTGAACATTTGGGAGCCTTGTAACTTGAGCAGAACATTGACCCCATATAATAAGCACAAGGTAGAAAATTGCATTTCATTACATAAAAAGTTTAAATACTTAGAAACCTTACTGTAGATTCTTTCATCTTGCTTGGTTGTTGTGATTGTTATTACACAATAACAATCACAAAAAAGAAAGTGACAATTTGTACACCACATGGTTGGTGACAATAAAGTGGCAAATAAAGATCAAGATGAGTGCTTGATTTTCCCCTTTGCCATTTAGTCCATTTACAGTTTTCATCATTTTGTGCTTTTCATTTAAAAATGGGAACCATCTGCTTCACCTTTTTTATTCTGTCACCACAATCAATGTTTTGTCAGGGTTAGGGATATTTTATACATGTTTTCATTATAGATTATTTGTGAGAATGAATAATATCGATCTAACGAATCACATCCCAAAACAGGAGGTCATTTACAAAAATATTGGTTTGCTATTTGGTCACGATCGCTCCTATTTATTTACATAAGAATAGACTGTAATATAATATTCAACTAAGTAAAGTTATTTGTGGGGGTTGAGAATTTTTTCCAGTCATTTATCAATTTCATTAATTGAAATACTTAATTATCAACAGACAAAAACATACACTATTCTTATGAACATATAGGGATTAAATAGAGTTTGTTTATGGGTAAATATGTTGAAATAAGATAAGGGTACACATTTACAAAGGGGGAAATTGACCCAGAGCCGATTACATCGAGATAAAGTACATACAACATACAAAGACATAACAGGACAAGTCTATAATAAAAAACAACAAGGGTCAAACAATGGACTGAAAAATGTTTTGCAATCGAGAACAGTAGAGGGCTACAGGGTAAGTCCTCGGGTCGGAGATACTCTGAAGAACTGGATCCTCAATTTTGTCTTGAAAATAGAAAGGTAAGGTGTTGGGTCACTCAGGGTCAAGGATGTTTTTTTTGTGAGAGATATTCAGTGACCTGCGTGACAAGCCTTTTAGTTGTTTTAGATACAGATGGAAGGAGGGCATTTAGTTATTCACGTGATTTGGTGGGAGGGAAGGTTTGGTAAACTGCCTGATATCAGTCTGGTAGTAGGTGGTGGAGATGTAGGTTTAAGTGGCACATTGAACTTGGGATGTAGTGTCCAAGTATCAGCAGCTCTGATAATGTCAATGTAGAAAGACTTTTTGGCATCAATGGTAGAGAAGGATTACAGTATTGTCTGGAATTATGTCCAGATTTGTGTTTCTAGTCCCAAGCTCTATGGTTGGTAGAGGACAACTACTATCCAGACTGAAGCTGAATGTAGAGCAGCGGCGAAATGATAAGGTGCAGACACAGAAATAATCTATGATACAAGATCAGGCAGAATGTATATTCATGATCATGAAATGCTTAATAAGTAAGCACAATTATCGATTATGCACATATAGAGGAAATACTTTTAAGACAAACAAATGTTCTTACTAATTTCTTCCTAGATTTAAAGGGTTTAAAAGGGGTACAGGCTCCTATTAAAAAAATAATATATTTAACAGTGACTTTAGATTAAATTAAAAAACTTTCTCCTCACTTTTCCCCCTTATAATATACTAATTTTCTGACAATAACTAACTAATTATTCCCTGTATGCAAACCCCCCATGCCAGAAAGCTTTTCTTCTTACAGTAACTATTTTAAAGTTACTGCCTTTGTGAACATGAGTGACTTTCAAACACTAACACTCTGTTCAGTAAAAAAGTGCATTACAAGGCTTTCTGACACTTATCCACAAATGTTTTTGACCCTCTCTCTCTCCTCCCCCTCCTCCTTCCTTCTGTAAACCGCTGTCCTTAAGCTTCCCCAAGCACAACAGGTAAAACATCCTGTTTGAGGCCATCGTAATGCTGTGTTTTGTCAGGCGCCTCTGTATGTTAATGGTCATTTCATGCATGCAGGTTGTGGTTTCAAATAACTGTGTATGCTGTTTGTCAACTTAATTGCTCAAGTCTTGCATCTTGGAAGTCTTTTTTTCACAGTATTGCTCTCTTTTGCATGTGAGATTAAACAAACACGTCTGTTCACACTCATTCATCAGTGATGATGTTAGCTATTGGTCTGGGAGTATTTCCATGGAGCCAGTTTGATCATCTGTATAAATGCAGGGTTGCATTTCTGTCTTCTGGGGGTTTTGTGCCTTCAAAATGTGTTATTTGTTTTGGTGAAGTTCTTCAATTAAGCTGTTTCGGTGTTTTCTGGGTGAATATCCAGTAGTTCATAATGACTACGCAATTCTGATGCCTTTTATCATTTTCTGTGTTTTTTGTCATTTATACATTTTTTTCAAGGAATGACAAAAAGCTGTGTTCATAATAGTGATAATGATAGAACAAAAGAGTCCTTTGCTTCCTTACCAGCACGAGCTGGGCACTGAGCTATATCATTAGACAGGTGGGAGGGTGGAGATCTTACAAAGAGTTGTTAAAATCATGAAGCTATGCTGATTGCATTGACATGGTTCTGTTCAAATAGGACGGATGCACGATGGACTTTGACATTTTAGTCTAGAAATTCACATAGCAATACTCTACCCAGGGTTTTAACACACATATATTGATTAGACACTCGCAGCAGCTTGTGTCAAATAAGAGTATAAGTCTTGAATAGTTATGTACATTATTGCTTAGTGTTGTGGAATTCAGTTTATCACCTTTCCCTATACAGGGTGATACTATCTTTCCCCTTCACTCCTAATCTTTTTTGTTGTAACCCAGCTTACTTGTATTTTTCAGTTTGATGTCTCTCATTTTACTTGGCTCCCTTTTAACATGTCACTCTGCCACCTTTGTACTCCTTCATACATTGCCTTTTAGCTCCATCGATTGTTCTCTGGCTCATTTGGCTTTGTGTCCCTTTCTTTAAAATGATCTGATGCTTGAATTTGCAGAGGATTTGAGGCTGTGAGGAAGGGGTGTGTCATAAAATGGCTCAGTAAAGGAACAGTTAGGTATAGAAGAAATGGTTGGAGGTAACTCCAGAGGGTAAGATAGCCTGTGTAGACTAAGGCCATCTGGAAGATACCAGGTTTAAGTGTATCCAACAAAATTCTTGGTAGAATTGTAGGTCCTGTCCAGACATAATGGCCGTGAAACTGACAACATACAAACCATTGTCCACCATTGCCGCTCTGGCTTGTCGAATCTGCTTTGACATGCAGTGAATAATAGGAAATTATGGGGTATCAAGAATACTCCGGATCTATCTTTCAAATTAGCTAAAGGAGGACTGCATTTGCTTAGAAAGGTGGCCTTTAAAGGAAGCAGCCCTTAAATTGGGGATCAGCCTAAGATGGCTATCATTTTTCCCTTTCCTAAACACACCTCTGATGAAAACAGCACCAATGACTCTCACACAGCCCTGGCTCTCAGGATCTACTGGCACAGACAATTTTGGTGGTAGCTGGTGCACTTGAGTTAGAACTGAGGAAGCCTCTTGGATGAGAGGTGAAATTCTTCTAAAACAAACTTCACGTCCAGTTACCTAAACGGAACCTTCCAACCTTGACCATGACCTGGATTACTGAAAACCTTCACAGATATAATTTGTCGTGATTTTCAAAATGTGTCTGGCATCGGCGTTATGTTTTCTCACAGGGTAAGTTAGATCTTTTGTGATCTGCTGCTTACATATTGGTGGCAAATAGGCATAAGCCAGTTGGTAATATAGGAGTTCTAATAGTAGATTAAAATTTGAAAATGACAAAATGACAGGTAAAGATACTTAATTTCCCATGTAACTTGAATTATAAACAGAACTGCCTAAAAAAATGTAAATAATTAAATAAAGGTGATAATGTAACAGCATAGGACTGAGGACCCAGAATTTAAGCCAGAAACTATAAGGAAAGTTAAGCAGTTCATTCAAAGGTGTAAAAGGAACAGGAATGGCAGTGAGCCACGGCAACAGGAACTTCTGGGGGGAGATTTGCAACGTGAGTGTCCAGCAGACAAAGACTGAATATTTCTCTTGAAGAAACATAATGTTGACTAACCTTAAAGGATTCTGAAAGCCCAGATGAACAGGGTAGAAGCCAGTTGGCATATGACGTCACCGTCAGGATGAACATGAG
>JAUZNJ010041297.1:0-10076 GCA_034780135.1 Jordanella pulchra | reverse complement strand
GATGGATGGATGATGGATGGATGGATGGATGGATGGATGGATGGATGGATGGATGGATGGATGGATGGATGGATGGAAGAAAATAAGTCCTAATTCCATGATTGACTTTATTAAGAAATAATTTCATCAGCATTAAAGTCCAGACTTTGCTAAAATCTTGTTTATACAACTGGAATAGTTTATTTAATTTATTTCATTTATATTCAACCATAAAAAGTTTGTTTAATGCGGCGCTGCATTATATAACATGTATATATATATTTTTTTATATATGTTTTGTGTAAAAATTAACTTTTAATGGTGGAAATTGTCTGAAATAAATCCAATCCACTAAATCTTCTTCTGTTTTTGAGTCCATCAGATGTTTGGTTCCCTCTAGTACTGTATTGTTGTATCAGTGCGTGGGGTTTGTGTGTGAGCGACTAGCATATGTGTTTGTTTCTTTTTCTTGATTAAAAGCTACCATATTTTTACTAAATTAATATTTTAAAACCAAAGAATAAACCAAACCTTTTTTCTTGTTTACACACCTGATAAAAACAGAACCAGACAACAATCTCATAGCAGAAATACATGATCCTGGTTCCACATTATTGATCCCATTAAACACACATTATTCAAGTGCATATAACCAGTATTATAGAAGCATTTCTCTGTGCTTCACAAATATTTTAACATTTCAACATTAAACCAGCCTTTTCAATACACCAGAACAGATGCTAAGGTAAATCTGCAGTGTGACAGCAGCTTTAAGTTTTGTTTTACAATCATATCATCGCTCATCAACTGTGACTTTCTTTCCACCACGGCCCTTCGCGTTAAGCCTGGTGGGAGAAGGCTCTTTCTTTAAATATCTTCAATGTCACTGCGAGGCAGCGTAGGTCAGACCTTCCCATTCCAAATGCTGAGCTTACAGTTGGAGATAAGTGCTTCTCCAGAGATAGCCTCGCTCTCCAAAACTGCTTTCCACATCTGTGTGAGAATGTGCATGTTTAACATGTGACCATTAATCACAGCAAGACAGTCAAGAAAAGACATCAGAGCCACAGAAGCTTAGGGCAAAAGCATACAATGGTTAACAATGCAAAGACAAGTTAGAAGAGGTCTTTTTGATTTTTTCTGGTTATTATCGAATCTCTTTCAAGTGTGATTGTACAGAATGATGAAGACCAATTTCAGGAAATCTAACCTTAAAAGATTCCACATAGTCCTCTCTATCTAACAAAGATAAAGCAATAAGAGAAAAAGCTTTGTGTTTTTTTTCTTGTTTTGTTTTGGTTTGAAATGATTTAACCCTCTTAGAGTGGGACTGTGGGGCCTTTTTAAAACTAACTTGATCTCTTATTCCTAAGAAGAAAGGACCAATGGAAGCTAAAGACTTATCTGAGCTCTATAATGGACGTCCCAACAAATTCAGGCTAATACGCAATAATACCCAAAGATATTACAAATAAATGAACAAAAAATAAAAGTAAAAAATGCTCAAAGAATCAACACTCCTGCATGGTAATGGTAACAATGATATGTGTTTCATGTGCTTCTTGGAGCTACAGGATCTGTGCATATTATAATCACCAATTTTACCTTTAATTCTTCTATATAGCAAAATACTGTGTCCTATTCTAAATGTTATATCTGCCAATACTCGTACATCTAAGCACCTGAACAATAAAGCATGAAAAGGAGCAGGCCATAATACACATGGGCACAAAAATCGGTTTGAAGGCCAGATCAGATGAAAAACGTTTTTATATAAATGTGTCAGACTGAAGATTTGACTGATTGGAAAGAAATTTCATCCCCATTGAGAGACGTGCTTTTCGCCATTCCGACTGGCATCAGTGTCCCCCCCCCCCCCCCCCTTCTTTCAGATCTTTGCAGTAAATCAGCCTGACATTTTTCTTCTTACTAACCTTCATCCAGTGGGTTCTGGTCCTTGGTGGAGGAGGTGGCTTTAATTCTAATGCTAACGGAGCATAAGCCTAAGGTGCTGGTGAGCCCTTGATTAAAATGAACACTGAAAACAAAAGTATAAATACAAAGATGTGACAAAGGTCCATAATAGAAAAAAATGCATCAATAGACATGATTGAAGGGAAAGAAAAGAAAGAAATTTGAGGAGCTAGAACAAAGAGTAGCTAAAGTTAAGGAGGAGCAGAAAAGTACGAGTTTGTTTACAAAACAAGCAGCTTCTTTTACTACTAAAGCGTTTCTGGAAAACGAAATAGGTCTACTCATGCTCTAATGATTTAATCTGATCCAGCCCATGGTACATGTATACACACGTTATGATTGGATCCTTTTATTTAGTGTCCATGGAAACAGAAATTTTGAATTTCCAATCAACCAATATTTAGATCAGATTGGATAATTTTGTGAAAGTCAATATAGCTTCTGATCCGCAATAACGTGAGACATGGGATAGACAGAAAAGTCAGTTTTCCTTTTATAGCAGGTAATGGAAGGAAATATTTCCAATTTTTGTTTCCCTGTCATCTTTAAGAAATTATGAAAGTACAATTATTCACATATTTCTTTTTGTTTTTTGGATTTGAAGAATTTTGTCACCTGTTTGCGATGATGGACACATGCTACCCAAAGAACCAGTGGAAACTTTGGGAAAAAGCTTTTCTTTTTAAGAAAACATAAATGTCAGGCAGAAAGTCACACAGTGTACTGAAAACTAATTCCTTTAGACAAGTGAAGTAAAGTATGACTAATTAGGTATTTTCTTTTACATAATATCTATTTAGTATTTCAGTTTCTGCCTCTGACTATATTTTATGATTTGAACACTTAACTGACTTTGAAACTGAATTTCATTGCATTGAAAAACCAATTTTACTTCTTCAGTTCTAGATTTGGAAATTCGGCTCTAAAATGTATTTATTTATTTTTTTTTAATCCATCTAGGTCCTTGATAAAGACCACAGTAATCAAACACAATGAATTGCTTTCCTCAGCTTCAAAATTATGTACCACTTTAAGCTGATCTATTATTTCAAAATACTTCACAGTTTGTGGTTCGATTCAAACCCAATATGAAGAAGTTCAGTTGTAAAGACTTTTGCATTTTAATTTAAGATTTTAATTTGAAATTTTGACTTTCAAAAGGACAAATAAATTGAACAGAAAAAAGCAAATGACAACCTTTTATATTTCTACTTTTAATAACAGTGTAATAAACTGTAAACAAAAAAAAAGAAAGATAAACAATCAATGTAACACTACTCTGCAATATAAAGATTACATTACTTTTGATCCACCAAGGGTTCTTATGTAATCAAACTTCAACAAAACGAGAAAGCCATTAACACAAAACTTGAGACATCATAAACACACAGAAGGGGCTGTAGGAGTGACATTTAACCATGCAATTATCCTCCTTGAAAAGATTGCTTCAGGTCACCTTAGGTGCAGCCTGCTCTTTTATTTTCTCCTTCTATCTGTCAGCTGTGTCTTTGTCATGGGCACAGGCTATAGATAGAGTTGTCAAGTTCGACCTGTGGTTCAGGGGGTCGAGGAACCTCTTCACTTCTGTTGACCTTCAGACAGACAGATTTATTCACCGTCAAGCCTCGCTCTGCTGCCGCAGCCAAGCCTTCTGCGGTGGGAGACAGCGGTAATAAAGACATCAAGCTCTGACCCCGTCTCTCTTCATTTCACCGGTAATTGTCTTGATCGCTCAGTGAACGGCTATATTTCAACAAATGTATTAGCCAAATGAGCCGAGGTGAGTTTGTTGAAGGGTAGCCTTTATTTCCTCTGAGAAAATGAAGGGAGGGAGGGGAATTTAAAAAAAGCAGTTGTAGCGCTGTAATGACTGTAAATTAGTTGTAGCTCATTTGCAGGTAGTTGTCAGTGATATAGAGAGCAGTTTGCCCGTTTGACAGCTTAGTTAGCAGTCCAAGAATTTGTGAAAAATCACACGTATGTTTTTGAAGTGTCATGTGGAGGATTTGAAATAGTGAGATGTGTGAGATGGTTTAGGGTTTTAGAAGGAGGGTTCTCTTAAAAACTTAGAAGCACGGATAATCTTACCTGCAATGCAAAAGTCTTTTTGTAGCATAAATCTAAAATAAGTTTGTCTTAGGGCTTGAAGTTACATCTAAGCGGGGCAAAGATCGAGCTGGAAACAACTCTGCTCTCAAAAGCAGCGTAGCAATTTATGCAAATGTTTTTGTGTATTTAAATGCTTTGTTTACCTTCATATTATCGAATCAACGATTGAATACACTGAAAAATAGATCGGACTTGGTGCACCATCATAGATCTCCCTGAATGAAACTGAAGAAGGACCAGTAAATTGTTTATGCAACAGCAAAGATATAATAGCATAAAAAATCCCAAAATATAACATCATTAAAGGTCAATGTAATTTTATTTAATATTTTATACTACCTCTGGTTGCTTGATAGATAGATAGATAGATAGATAGATAGATAGATAGATAGATAGATAGATAGATAGATAGATAGATAGATAGATAGATTTTTCCTAAATCCTTATTCATGACAAACGAGTTATAGTTACTTAACTAACTTCTTGAGAAAAAAACATATGCTAACTGCATCATAATTTTTAAATTTTACTTGCATAATTTAATAAAATGTTGCTACTCTTATTGGGGTAAATATTTGGCTTCTCCGTTCGTCTTGAGTTACTTCAATGAAGAACAAACAAGCTTGTCAAAAAAAAGGCTCCAGAAAAAGACACACAGTTAATGTTTATGTTAAAGTTCTCCTTTTTTTGTACACATTCTTAGCTGAGCCTCCCATGACATTTGGAGGCCAAGCTAATCTACAGTAAAGAGTATATATCTTCACTGGTTTTATAAGTTTTATGTTAGAAAGAAAGCCGAAGAAAAAGAAGTGTTTCTTCTGCCTGGAATGATCATTGTTAATATATGCTTTTTTTATTATTACTTGCTTAAAGTCTCTTTCTTTACATTTTGGTCTGTCCTTAATACATAATTTTAAATTCCAGATGCCCTAAAAAGTTACTCAGTACTCGAGTAACCTCTTCATTAAATACTTTTTACTCTTCCTTGTGAACAGTTTTTGGGTTCTCCGCCCACCTCTGTCACAGAGGCATTTTACTGTCGTATTAAAAGTAGATAAACAAGCTGTGGAGTTGAGTAAATTATTAATTAAAGATGAATCAGGGGTTGGGGACAGCATGGAGGTCCCTAAAGAGACCTCTAAACAAAAGGGGTATAGAGCAGGTACCAGTGTGACCCCAGCTCCCATGAGAGCTGTCAGCGTTGAGACGGCCCACTCACTAATGAGCTGTTTGCAGAAGAAGATACACAGTGGCCGTGACCCCTGACCTCTGCCCACTACGTCTGGGGAGCACGAAGGGCCTGCGAGGAAGAACCTGCCCCGACGGCGCCGCCTCTGAGGTTTTTCACTGCTGGTCACACAAGTTTCACGCCACTTTCCCAGATGTTCTGTGTCAAAGTGAGTCACTGGTGTTGAGGAGAAAGATTTTCTTCTAGGTGTGTGTGTGGATGTGTGTGAAATTGACCCGGGGTATTTCATAATGTCAATGTGTTAGGAACTTGTTAACACTGCCTGAGCTGCACAATCACTTACATAATTACCATTGTAAGAAAATCATAATGAGCATATAAAGAGACAAGACCTTCGGGCGCTCCATCCTCCCTAATTACTCTGATATTACAGGAACTTTTTTCTTTTTTTTTACGATTTACAGTTAAAGAGTATGTGATACTAATGACCATTTTGACAGTCTGATAGCATAGGGAGATGCTGTGTGTTTTAGGATGCCTGTGATTTGGCCACTGAGCCACAGCGACAGTAAAAACCCATCTAATTAACCCTCCTGGTATGACATCATGTGATTAAATTAAAGCACACAGTCTCCCTCTGGGTTAGCCCAGAAGAAAATACCTCAACAATTCATTTGCTCAGCTTTAATTTCAAACCTGTTTGAAAAGACCTGATGCAAAAGATAATTACTGACTTCATCTCGGGTGGGTTTTTCGTTCCGTTCATTAATAACAGCAGGTTGGAGGTTAAAAACTCATTTAATTGCCTTTATATTAATGACATTATGAATAGCTGGCACTGCGGAGTCTAATTTTGTCCAGTAGTTAGTCTACACACAGGGTCCCCAGGGGGGCTGCTCAGTTTGCCAGAATTACACTCCGAAAAAAAAAAAAAAAAAAAAAAAAAAGAAAGAAAGGAGGAAAAACTTGAATTAATGTGCAGCGCACTTTATCAGTTATGACATACTTGCTCTCTAGCAAGGAATTATCTTGAGAAATGGCTGCAGAAAAGACTCTGCAGAGGCCAGTCTTTTTCTCTCACGACACAAACATATTCACAAAAGTTCATAAAAGATGGGTTAAATTATCCTAGAAATCTTCTGTTGTATAAACAAAGACCCAACCTTGTCTTTTTTAGAGAAATACATAACTTCTGTAAGTCCAGTCAAAAAGTATAAATTACATCCAATACAGGTTTATTACACAATGACAAGCTTCAGGTGCTTATTTCTATTCATTTTGATAAGTATGGCTTATAGTTCTTAAAAAAAACCACTAGAGGATTTTCTCAAAAGTTCCAGTATTAGAAATAGCCAATTGAAATGAAACAGATTTAAATGATACAGGTTTTTAAAGCCAAGAAATTATCTTATAGGCTTTAATATACAATTGTTGACACCCTAAACAGTAAGATCCAAAAGCTCATAGCTAAAGACCCTTTGTTCACAGAGGGATAAATTCACACACATTCATGGAAAGTTATGTGGAAGGAAACACTACGTTAGAGAAGGCTGCAAAAGCAAGTAGGGAAATTAGAATATGAAGTAAAACTAGATTGGTTTCTTGATGGCCATTAGGTTCAGTGACCTTAGCTTGTGTTAATCAACTCTTGAACCCTTTTGAATCCAAATTTATTGAGGTCCGTGGTAAATCTTTCCTTGTTTGTGAAAAACTGTGGATCATTTTGACCTACCAGTCTCTATTTACTGTTTGAACAAGTCTAAAGTGCATCCATTTACCTGGAAGAACCAAAACCTGATCTCCTCTATGATGTTAGGTCACTAATGAATGTGTCGTTCAGCAAAATGAAACATTTATGCGAGCTAACTAAATGAAAACACTATCATTAGACTATTATTTGTTACTTTCTCAGTTCAGCTATCAGTGTCAGCAGGCTGCAAAGTGGACTTCCACTTTATTTAGCTTAATATGGCGTAGTACGCAGAGCTAATGACTACAGTTAGCCTAGAATACCTTTGAGCTAACGGCTTAAATACCTCAAAGGTGTTGGCCAAAGGTAGCCTGGAACACATTAAAGCTAATTTCACCTTCTAAACACAGACAAATGCTGCTGAGGAGTGTTACCCTAAGTAGCTTTTACCAGAAATGGCACTGATTAACCCTCTCTGGTATTGTGCAAATTAGTGATGGTTTATACTGGGCTTTGATGGCAAGGGTTCAGTCTCTTACTGCACAAATCAGACTGTGATTCACTTACACTCAGAGTAAGAAATGATTTGTGCCACTGTGTAACAATAAAAGGCTGATTCATTTACTTTAAAAAAAAAAATCAAGGTCTTATTTATAAAGCCTTATTTTTTCATTTTTTGTCTGAGCGACTGGATTCCAATTGGCAGAACTTCAGAATAAGCTTTTTTAGCGTTTGGGGGACATAAAGGTCTGTTTAAAATGTCTATGATTAGCACATTCAGTGTCACTAAATCCATTTTTATTTCCCATTATAAATGTAAAGTAGCAGATAATGCTGCCTAACTTCTGTAAATAGCACAATATGTGACTGAAAGAGCTCATTTTAACTGTAATATCAATGTTGCAGTCGCATGAACTGAGTAATTTGTTTTCTAATTAATCATTTTGTTGTTATATTCTGATTTTCTGAGAGACTGGATTTGGGGGTTGATCTAATTAATATATATTAACTAATTTTTTTGTCTCAATACACAACAACATAATTTTTCTGTATAATCTGGTGATAGTGAAACTCATCCAACCTCTGAGAAAAAAGAAATGCAACTTAACCAGGCACTGATGACTAAACTAGAATCTGGTTTGGTGTAATGGTAATGAGAATGCCTTTCAGCCAAGCCAACAAAGAGGTAGCTTCAGCGTTGGCATTTAAACTCATTTAAATTTCTGCTATCTCCCCAGTTTTTTGGGGGGCTGGTTTTCTGGTTAGTCAAGCAGATTTTGTTGTGTATGCATTACAGACAGAAGAGCCTAACCACACCTTTGAATACTAATTAAACATTTGAATATTAAGCTGATAGTGTGGCTAAGCTCTGTTCTCTTATCCTAACCCTGACTTATTTTTAAATTGATTCGGGTTTTCTTGTTGCTTTTTTTGAGGCTTTATAATATATTTACTTCATCAGTCTGCGTGGCTATATGTAAAGGTAACAGCTGCTGAATTTGCAGCATAATGAACCAAACTAAATAGTGCAAGGAACTTAGTAGTTTACAAGTATCAGCAGGCAGAAATGAGGCCAAAGGGGGGGGGATGATAAATGAGTATATTTCCCCGAGCAAAAGGCTGACCTGGATACTCCTTCCTTCCTCCCCTTTCCTGGTGCCAAGTGGGCCACCATTTTTCACCGGCCTCACACTTAGCCACGAACAGGCTTATGCTAACTGTAGCCTTGACCCGCAGTCCACGTCTGTTTCCAGCCTGCTCTACGCCATCTTCTGAAAACTGTAATCCCTTCATTGTAGGGGCCCCTGTAATTTGATCAAATAGTTTGCACCCTTCCCTACCACTTATTGGCCAATTAAGTCAAGTTCTCACGCAGGGGGTCCAGCTGGCTCCGTGATATCTTGGGATGAATTGATTGAAGCCATTCCACGTCTATGAACCCTCCTTTAATGATGTTGGTGATAATACTTGTAATTCTTCTCAGTCAGGGGACTCACGGGCGCAGCTGTTATCGCCGTAATCCATGTCCTGATACACTGAAGTAGCAACGAGGCATTAATCTGTCTCTCAGATTCCACCCCCCCACACGTTACCCCTCCGCCAGGTCCTTCCTCCCTCATTCCTCCCTTTGCTTATGTCTCCCTGCTAATACTACATCTGTGAAATGTGACATTGAAGGTATGGGTGCACGATTTGGAGGGATTCCACATTAATGATTGCGCTGTGTTCGCATTCCTCCATTTGACCAATTTGTTTAAAAAAAAAGACCCTTGTCTTACCGCCCCTCTAACAATACCGTGACAACTTAAGAAGGATAGATTTAGAAGTAGAAAATCAATAAATACATGCATTACTTTTCAAAGGCACACATTAACATTCTGAAGCAGCCTTCTCTTATAATCCTGCCTCTGGCCATTCAGCCAAAATATCAAATTATCATAATGAGGTTTAACTGCATGTAAATGCCAAGTATTAAAAAAGAGAAAAGGCAGCTGATCATAATGCAACACATCCTTTATTACCAACCTGAAAGTGTGACCAGTACATCTCACTTTGTAGTATCAATGTGTTTCATATTTTCAGTGTCTCATGAATGTTGGAGTGTGTCTTAGGAAATTTTTGAACAGGTCCTTCACCCAACAAGAGCGTCAGGCTTTTGTTTTACACGTCTCCCCGATAAAGAAACTCTGCAGGAATTAAAAATACAACAGATGACCTGGATTTTAGGCAGATTATGCACAAAAGAGTGGAGGCTGCTCTTAAGAGTGGCGTCGCTCCCTTTTAACTCAAGATCAGAGAGTGAACATAGAAATCGGTGCGAAACCAGAGGATCCATCCTGCTCGAGTTTCTCAGCTGGAGATGAAGAGAGGTTACTTCTCGGCCGCTGGGGCCTAAAATGGATGGTTGAAATTTTTTTGAAGTCAAGTTCTGCTAAAGGTTTTAAGCAGCTTCGACTTCTTAACTGGTATAAATCCTGATTAGTTGGTTCCACATGATGAAGCAAATGAAAGTGTGAGAGGTGAAGTATGCAAAGTGTACTACCACCATCTTAAAACAATTTGATGTGGATCTCTTTATTGTCATTGGGCAAGTATAGTAACATTGGATGCAGTATGTTAAAATAGATACACACA